>LPNX011050149.1:296695-307967 GCA_001517045.1 Pseudotsuga menziesii
TGGTGCCCCAACTAGATTATATTTTGTGCCCTAATTCCATGCTAAAGTTGGCACATATTGCTCTTACTTTAGTTCTGACTAATGAAAACAAAAAATAAATAAAAAATCTTGCAACCCATATTCATTTTTTTAATCAAACATCGACCACATTGGCTCTAGCTCTATTCAAACATACACCACCTTGGATCTAGATCGAATTGCTTTCCTTGGGAACTAGAGTGTCTTCTTCCTTCATGATAGTGGATCTCCTTCACACGCACCAGTGGCACCTTCCTTCATGGTAGTGTCTCCCTCCTTCATGGAAATATATTGAATTTAGTTGGAGAGAGGGAAAGATTTACCCTAGTTTAGGTTCATCCTCGCCTCCACAGAAAAGATTTTCCCTTGCTCACTCCAAAGATAATATTTTCCCTAGCTCACCTCCACAAGAAGGAAAAACATGATTTCCCTAACTCACCTCCATAGACAATATTTTCTTTCCCAACCTCAGAATGTCGAGCAAAGGGAAGGGAAAAATGAGTGGGAAGAATCAAGTTATTCATTGTGAATATGTAGATACGTAATTGTTGCAATTTGATCTTTGATTTTCTATCTTTTTTTTATTCCAAATTTTAAAAGAAAAAAACTCTTTTTTATTTTTAGGGAGATGAAATTAACCAAGAGAAAGAGGCATTGGATTCAATATTGGGGTTTGAGGCATTGAAAAAACTTGACAATGTGTACTTGAAATGTTGGCTAGATACAAATAAAAAGGATCAACTAAAACCAATGAAACATTGCAAGCACAAGAACCCATAATAAGGGAATCAATTGATTCCCTAACCACTCCCGGATCAAGTAGAAAATCAAGGAGAAAATCATTAATGATAACTTTTAAGAATCGAGAAAAAGGAACAAAGAATTACAATGTCCAGGCCACTCTTGGGACAAAAAACTCTTCTTCCACCATCCCATGTTCTAGATCTTGCATTGGAAGCTATGATACACACATAGAATATGACATTGTTTCATGAAAAATATGTAGATCAGATGCTGAAAACGTTTTTGTGAATTGATTAAAGGAATCATTCCTTCAATAGTTCAAATACCATCTCCATTTGTCATTATCAAAGCTACCAATGCACCTACAAAAACTTGTAATTCATGACACAGAGACTGAATTTGGTGTAGGTTGGTCTGTAAAAAGGGTAAAAAACCAAATGTATTAGAATCTCAAGAAATTTAGGTGCAATAAAACAAATAAGATAAAAAAAACTCACATCCAAGCAAAGGAAAAAAAGAGGATAGTGGATGTAACATTAAAAGTATAGAAAGAACTTGTCCAATGTATGAGAAGTTGGATGCATCAATGAAGTATGGTGAGGAGAGTACTACTTGAAATTTCTCATAACATTATTTCATATTTCTTCATAAATTTTTATATTTTATCTGTGCATAGAAATTCAATTAGTATATGTTTCAAGACAACGCCTCCAAGGATAGGCTTGAAAATGAAGTGTCACTCATCATAGTGTTCAAAAAGGTCTACATGCCTTGATTTGTACTTTCGTAAGTATATTTAATATGTGAAATGATATTTTTCTAAATTTCCTAGAAAAAATAAATGATTGCATATCGATTAGTTTAACTAGTCCATGTGCCGTGTTTTGACAGGAGGAAAATTATGGTTGTCATCCAACACACTTTGAAAAAGAAATGTTACAAAACAAAAAGTGGACATACTTTGTTATCTGAATGGAGAATGAGGTAACAATAGTTTAATTTGGATTATTTATTTGGATATTGTTGTGTTTATATGGCTTCCCTCGGTATTATCTACCTAAATTTGCTTAAATCCATAGAAAATAATGACAACTATAAAAAGGTAATAAAGAGACATAATGAGTGACTAACTTCTTCTAAATTCATCACTAGAACATATTGGTGCCTAAATTTCTCTTTGTTCCTATGCATATCTTTGATATATGATTTTAGTGTAATAATTTCAAAATCATTTGAAGGATTAAGGGGGTCAGTTGAGGTAATTGCCCCCATCCTTCTCCACTTCCTCACATGTATTTCCATTTCAATGTTTAGGTGATAGTTTCATACTGAGGGGAGATATGTGAATCCATCCACTACCTCACTTACCTTACACTTAATGCAGGGATGCTAATCATAGTTGAAGATATAGAGACAAATTTTGGCCCTAAATAGTGCAACACTTATTCTATTTGGAATGATTAGAAATCATACGGTTTATGTGGTATCTACATGTTTTCTAAAGAGTTGATCATGTTTCTTATTAGAGAGAAATTTGATATTACTTTCTTCTCCCCATAATTCATCAAAGTGTTTCACTTTTGGAATATACTAATCTATGTTACTTTGCATTTCTTACTACCAAATGATGACTTGGGCATTTTATGGTATTGTCTTGTTGGAAAAGCATATGTAGCATTTGTTTTTTGATATTGTATCCATTCCACCTTGTTAAGTAGAAGAAACAATCGAACCACCATCAATGCACTATGGTGTTCATCTTTCTACTTATAAACTTTTCTCAGTCTTCAACATTGTGGTGGTACAAGAACAATATGTTTCTCTTAATTCCTATCACATCTTGAGTTTATGAATAGGTGAGTGATATATTAACATGGAATACAAGAACTTTTTGTTCGATCCAATATTGTAGGGCTCATCCTTGTATTAGCTATGATGTTTTGTATATGGTTCATTTCTTATTGTCCTCTCAAACATTGATACATCAAGTTTGTGGGTTTCAACAAGCTTGGTATTTTTCACAAATGGCGTAAGATGAATTTGGTTATTTATTAGAATGAAATTCCTTAGAGCGTATAGATTTCTTCGACATGTATAGAGTTGAAGGGGAGGGGAGCTTCTTATTCCCTTTCAATTTCCTTTTTATGAAGAAATATTCCACTTTTATTAGGTGGTATTTATTTTACACACCCTTCTACTTGGTACACCTATTGTTTCACTTATTGATATTTCTATCCAAAGAGATGGATAGATTTCCCTCATCCATTTTTTCGTTTTGGGCATGAAGCTACAAAGTGACCCTAGTTAAAGGAATATTTGGCCTCTAAATAAGATATGGCCTCCTTTAAGACGTTTTGTGCATGCAGGAGGGGTTCTAGGGCCTTAACCGTGGATGAGGAAGAAAATAATATTTTTTCACCATAAATGAATAATCTAGGGTTCAAGGTCCATGTGAGACCTTGAACCACCACACAAACCCATTATAAGGAACCATTTTATTTTAAGTGGGATATCAATTATAATTTTTTTCACATGCGAGATGTGTCTGAATGCTTTAAACTCCATTAGGGGAGTAAAATGGGGGCCTTGTCCCCTAAATGATTATTCTAGACCTCATGCATCAATAATGATTTTTTAGGTCTCATAGGTCATGACCAAAACCATGAACCACCACACATACCATCAATAGGGTTCAAGTGGGATAGGATCACTATTATAAGGGTTGGAATATGAGGGGTGGGTCTCAAAGCCTTGGCCATGGCTAGGGTGTTAGTTTTTGGTTTCTTTGAGATGTTCTCCTAGGATAAGTGACCATGAGTGTTGAAGAGGGTTCCTTATAGAATGTGCATTCCATGTGGAATATATTACCTTACTCTACTATGAAAGATTCCTTTCAGTTATGACAATTAACACCTTTTACTTTTTAGTGTAAGGTTAGGTTAGATTTGTTCACATTTATGGCATATTACTCTTACACATTATGACACACTTATGATCACACTTATTATTAGAATTATATATTCTAAATAGGGGCATATTTTCTCATCCAAATCCTATCCATGACATATAACACAAGTACACCGGAAGAGAAATCTAGTTCTAGCATTAAAGTCTACAAGTCCATCCTAGTATTTCAATCCTAAAACCCTAGGTCTTATTCTCTAGCATCACATAAGAGAAATCTCTCTAAGAACATCCAATATGCCTCTCTTCCCCTTATCTTCTCTAGTGGTTATATCTTTGTGATCCCTAACATCTAACTCCTAGGGTTTCTCAGGAACCCTATAATCTCTAGGATAGGTAGGAAGTCCTCATTAGCTTCAACATAAAGCTTATATCAATCAATATCTCTGCACTAGCATGATTATTGTTCTTAGTTTTTGTAAAACCTATTCATGTCACATCACAAAAGGATACTACAAGATAACTCTAGTTCTAGCATCCAAGTATACACGTGCATCTTGGTATTTCAATCCTCCAAAACTAGGTCTTATACTCTAGCATCATGCAAGAGAAACCTCTCTAATAACATCCAAGATGTCTCTCTTTCCCTTATATTCTCCAGTGTTTATATATGTGTGATCCATAAAATCTAACTCCTAGGGTTTCCTCATTAACCCTATAATCTCCTAGAAATGTATGAATTCCTCATTGGCTTCAACAGCAAGCTTATGTCAATCAATCTCTCCCCACAAGCATGATTATATTTCTTAGGGTTTTCAAACTCTATCCATGTTACATCACACTAATACATGGCAAAATAACTCTATTGCTATCATCCAAAATTATGTTAGGAGTCAACTTGACTCTCCATGTATTCTACTAGAACAATGACCTTAGTGTTAGAATGAGATTCTCTAATTTTGACCTAATTTGTTACTTCCTAAAAATTACTTGGAATTTCCATTTGTGAGGCCTTTTACCTTTTTCTTGGGCTTCTCAATTATCTCACATGTTGTTCTACTTGAGCAAGTTTAGCAACAAGTCAAATCAGGGTCTTTTTGCTTAACAAGATTGTTGAATATACCAAGGGTGGATACAAGGAAACTAGTGGTGATAATATTAACCATGAATAACATACTTGACACTATGTAAAGTGTTACAAACCAAACTTTGAGGTTGGAAACATTATCAAATTATGGTATACTAATTAATATAAGAAGGTGAATTAGGGTAAAAGAACTAATGCCAATTCTGGGAAGCCAATCTATCTAATTTCTCTCAAAGCATTAAATATAATCAACTAGAAACTTTATGGATGGATATCACATGTAATACTGCTACGGTGATTTACTTACCCAATATTTTCCTTGACTCATCACTTCACCCACTGGACCTTGAACCACTCCACCGTTGCATTCTTGCAACCATGATATCCAACATGTACTTTCTATTACTAAAACCTTCATTGAATTTATGAATTCGTAGAACACAAGTACAAACTTGAGGAAACTAAGAGGTATTCCAATAGCACCATAAAAATACTCTTTTCTCTTTAGGCCATGTTATTCCATAAAATAATCCCTTACTAAATATTACACTGTACTAAGTACACCTAATTTAAGGATATGATTTTTCTCATTCATTGAAGTTAATAACACTCTATAGTCTAGAATATTTAGCATTCCAAGGAAATTTTCCTCTACCTTTAGGAAAAATATATTAACCCAACAACCCTCTTTCCCACACGTTTGCATAGGTTACTTCATTTCCCACTTTTTGGAACCATAAACATATGATATTTGATCACATTAACATCATTATAAACAATAACCTTTCTTGTTTGTAAAGGCCTAGATACATTAACAATACATCAATATGCCTAACATAGATAATGAATGGAGTACAAGAAAACACCATGTATCCTCTTCATTAATTGTGGGTCAAACCCATGGGGATTGGGTTACTTTTCCTTAAAAAGGATGTTGAAGCCAATAAAATGGGGACCTATGAAAATATAGTTTTAAAGGATTAAATATGGTAGTATGAAACACATAAATCCAAAGACTCTGAAACCAAAAATAGTGCAAATTCACAAAATCACTATAGCTTTTGTTCATTAGGCAATTTTCATGGATCGTCACATCAATATCCTAGTATCAGTGATGAAGGAGGGTGGATTCATTTTCCAAAAAATTGAACAAACCCTCTTTCAAAATGGCTTGGGTAGGGATTGGAATTTGATATTTGTATATATTAATTGACTCTAAAAATCGTAATAGGATGGATAAATGCCCCCATGAATACTTTAATCATCCAACACCACGTGATTGTTATGGAAACAAAGGACAAGCTAACACAATTCCATATTTCTCAGTCAAACATTATCTAATAATAAAATTATTATCATACTACTTTGAAATGAACTTTATTATCTCCTTGTTCACGTGGATACATAAATAGTTTGAATATTAATATTATTTTTAGATTTGGAGTGAATCAGATCCCACAAAATCCCATTTGGGTTTGTAGAACTCACATGGGTATCCATTAATTCCAAGAGATTTATAATCAACCATTTCCTTTAATAAACATTAAATTCATCCAACATTATCCCTTTCTCATGTAATCTTCAAAACATGGAAAGAATATCATATTTTATCTCCTCTTTCTCTATAGTTTTCATCAATTTTGAGAAAATGTCTATGTGGTTTCTCTAGTTTGTAATTTGTCATTGAAGGGGATAACTTACAACATTTCTCTATCTCCTCGGTGAAAAATTATTCAATATTTATTTAACAAACACTACCTATATATGATGTATATGTATAAGGAAGGTTGCGACATGCTGCATGTGATTTCCCAACACAATATCCACCCTCCATTTACTCTAGGCTAAGACATTCAATTCCAATTCCTCTTGATAGCTTCTATATAGGATGCACACTTTAGATGGTAGGTGTTCTTGACATAAATATCGAATTCTTGGACATGGGATTAACCAAACCCCAACCCAGTCAAAAATAATGATTTGATGGTCATACATGGTGAACCTCTTTGTAATTTTGAGTTCATGTTGAAAGAGAAATAAAATTTACATAAATAACATGGCCATGTCCAGTCTTTTTAGTACTCTCAATATACCGTTTTGGAAATTGGACCAAGTGATCCATAGTTGGATAATTGTTTCTTCTTACTTTGGATACTTAGAGTTGTGGAACCACCTTTACCTTCAAAATTATATGGCCAAATTATTCACCTAAGGTTTGAAACCCATCTAGAAAATAATATGATGGGAATGGTAAGTATCTATTAGGGAAAATGTGTGTGAATGAAATGGCATCATTCATGTAGGAGAGAGGGAAATTCAAATGCTCTATTTGAATCTAGAATAATTTATCCCTAGATACTATACCTTTAAAATTTAATATATCCCTTGAAACCATATTTATAAACCTAATATAGCCCTAAAAACCCTAGAAATCAAATCTAGCCCTAGAAACACTAATAAACCTAGAAACCTAATCTAACCTTCAAAACACTAATATAAACCTAGAAACCTAATCAATCCTTAGAAACCATAGAAATATAATATACCCCCAGAAACACTAATCTAATGCTAGAAACTTAATATAACCTTAGAAACACTACTCTAAAACTAGAAACCTAATCTAGCCCTAGAAATGCTAGAAACAATGAGGTCTTTAATCCCTTAGCCGTTATCACCAATGCCTTGGCCATTATAATCTGTTTGAATCATTGACATGAATACATGTACTTGGTATACAATTAAAAACTACCAAAATAATCATTTTCTATATCAAAATGATAAAGGTTAGTAAGGAAGTAGTTACCACATATAAGTTAGATATTCTCCAACCATGTACTATCAAAGTTCAAGGATTTCCTCTTCCTTAATAACTTAGACTTCAAATTTGAAATTTTGTGATTCACCAATATGGATACTAATTTTTCATGTTGAAATCAAATTCTCAAGGTTTTCATGTACAACATAAACTCAAGTGATTGTCCACTACTACATTTTGATCCAAAATCCGACGGCGCATAGATTTCTCTTTTTAAACCTATCAAAAATCACAAAGATAAATTTTTTTTTTGAAAAGGTGGCCACAAGCATCGCTTAAGAGACGGCCAGTCTCATAAGCGTCGCTTAAGCGACGGCTATCCTCATAAGCGTGGCTTAAGCGACGGCGCCTCATATTGGTCAATTATTTAAATAAATACACTTAATTGGTTTAGTTTTCACTCTACTGGAAATATCCATAACTAAATTGTTTTTAGGCATGTTACCCAAGACAACAATGCCAGTAGTGTTATATATGTGGTTGCTTATGAAATTGTTATTGATATTGTGATTGTAAATCACTACAAAGGTTCTGATTGTAAATGATGTGCATTGTTTTAATTATGGCCTTTAATAGGAACTTGGTCATGACACCTACCAGACCAAATACAATCCTATTAGGAATGTTATGACTAATATGGGACTGAGGGAATGAGGCATTGTGTGAAGCCTAGGAATAGGTAAACAATGGATTATTGGTAATGTTATATTCATAACCCATGACATTGAAAGGTGGTTGTTACTCCATTAGTTTACTGTTGTTCATTTTCAATTATCTTTAAACCAATAAGGTAGATAAATGAGCTTTATTTAAACCTCCCTTTAGCCACTCTTAGCTTAGCATAGTGAATCTATCAATTATATTAAACCTAAATAATGAAGGCCTATAGAATAACTGCTATAGACCAAATTAAGCATATTATGATATATTCGTATGTAACATGTATTTGCATATCATTATTGGTGTAATGGCTTGTGGCTAAAGGTGAGAGGCCCTTTGTTAAAGGCTCCTGTTGAAAGATGAAAGACCGGGGGTTCGCTTCGCTCCACAGAATGCCCTCCTCGACTCTAGCGCTCTGCCCTATGTACCCTATTAGTTATTGATCTGGGATTTTATCCATATGTTTTATCTTTTGAGTTGCTCTGCAGCCATAGTCGTCTGTGCCACTTATTACATTATAATGGAGGTCTTTCATTTCTCAAAAGTTTGACCAGCATCCAGGGTATCTTATAGCCTCTGGTTTTTTCTTTTCATCCTACCGATGACCTGCTGTGCTTTCTCTGTAATCTCTGTGAGGAAAATGGTTTGAGAGCATTCCCCAATCATCAGGGTATATGGCTCACAGGTCAGGCCACATAAGTCCTATGATTTGTGGCTGATATTTGTAGTTTGGATCCTATTTGAATCCATTACTCGTAGTATATTTTAGCCTAGTATTCCCAGGGATTTGCATAATGGTAAACCGTATCAATTAGGTCCCTCCCAAACATGGCATTGAGGACAAGGAAGTGATGGAATCTCCCAAAGACTAAGACCTGCCCTCCTTGGTAGGAATCAAGAATTCCCCACTTTGAAATTCCCACTTCATAATGTACCCCTTTGTAATTCAAACCCAGAAAGCCCGCTTGGGAGGGAGGAAACCAGGCTGCTTTTTTGTTACATGATGCCCCCACTTTTCAGCTGCCAAATCGAGCTGTATTTGTGCTACATAGTCCCTTTTCCCTCTACAACTATATTTTCCTGGGTGTGGGTACGGGTTTGGTTAGAAACAGTTTCCAAGAGCGCACAGGTAAGAAGAAGAGTAGCTACAGGTCGTGGAATTGCTGGTGGAGGCGGAGGATTTGGGGTAAGTTTGAAGCCGTTGAATCTGCGAGTTTTTGTTGGATCATTCTCCCTTTAAGGTATGGCTGGAAAACACTCTGTAGGATTTATAGTTTGCACACCATATGTTTGATGAAATTCCTGAGAGAGAAAACCCTCACTGTTGTTTATTGATACTATCGGTACTCTTTGAATCTTTGTTGTTTATATAAAAATAATGTATTGTCCTATTTTTAAGGGGCGGTCCTTTGTTTCTCTAGAGGATGATGTATGTAAAGCTGTAGGAGTGCTCACGCACTTAGCCAGATCACATTGTTTCGGCCTCTTTCGAAGCCTCCAAATTGAAGTTCTGCCCTAACCAGGGGTAAACAGTTCAGTTTTAGTTTTGACAACCTAACCTAAAGGAGACATCAACTGAAGCCCTCAATATTCACATATATATCTAGCTTGAGGACTTGATTCCATGACCTCTTGCTTGCATCTCATAGCACTCAACTACTCAAGCTATCCCCCGGGCTTAGAAAAGGCTTCCCTTTCACACCATATTTATATATTATAGTTGCATATGCTCTAGATTATCTACTAGAATTAATAGGGATGTGGGATTCAAGTTCCTAGGTACGAAAAGGTACCCAATAATCATTTTGTTGAAAACCCAATGATTTTATATTTCCTAGAGCCTAATTTGATGATCTAAAGCATGCAATTCCTAGAAATATTTTGTGTAGCCTTAGGTACAACTGCTAACAATCATAAATTTTAGTTTTGTCTCAATAGATGGACTAAAGTGTCTAAAAATAAATAACCAAAATTCATGATTGTGAACTTCTTACAACACGTAATCTCTATGGGAGGAATATTGGAAATCACTATTAAGATGGAAAGGAGAATAGACATACACAAAATCAGAGGTAATCATGCACTACCACAATTTCGACTTTTACGAGGTGGGGGGTTGTCTTCCACCCCCAAAAGTCACTTTTTGGGGTGGTTTTGGATTTAGAGGTAGTCTTGACAAAAACGCCCCCAATAGCACTGATGCTTAAAGTTTGCGCCTTTAGGGGAAGTTTTGTAAGATAACTAAACCTCAAGGAAAATACTCAATTCCTTAATTAACAAAGACCACATCAAACATCATATCTAGCCTTCACACAAGAAAATGGGATCCAAAGAGGAAATGAGCAAGTGAAATTTTAAATAGTGAAGAAAGAAATGTTTTTCAAAGATTTGTAAAATGCATGACCTGTAGGTTTAGAATTAGGGATGATATAATTCAATAAGAGGAAATTTCAAATTCATAAAGAAAGAAATACAACCTTTCAAATATGTTTTGTGAAGACCAACAAATAAAAGGAGTGATCATCAAGTTTTATGATTGGCATCTGATAGTAGTATGTGCTATTATTTTTATTTATGTTATGGTTATCTTTAATCAATAATTAAACATAGTGTGATATTTTTTCCAAAAGCGATGAGATGGTGAGGTTATGATTAGACCACCTTTTGATGTATTTAGTGAGCAACTTGGATATTTATTTAAGATTAAAAACAGAGAACCAAATTCTCACATAGGATGAGATTACAATATGGTTTTCAAATTGCGGCTAAAATCCAATCTAAACTGACATAAGTGACAAGTGATACTCATATGTATATTTCGCTAACAATGAACTCTTCAATCCTGCATAAGGAGTATGGATAGTTGTATAGAGATAGATGCATAAATTTCATAAGCATTCATAAAACATAGTTAACATGCCATCCCAAAAGGTGAACTCATAACATCACTTAAGTTTCTATTTAGTCTCAGGTTAACCTACCAATCATAATGCTTATGCAATTGTACAATAAGGATTCAAAGGCTACCCTATTTTGAAGGTGAA
>LPNX011050149.1:316636-379663 GCA_001517045.1 Pseudotsuga menziesii
CAATGTGTAAATTCAGGCCTGCAATAGATTAATTTCACCCACAACAATTAACAATTGATCATGCAAAATTATCAACAATGGAGACTGAATATGGAGCTGTAACACAAAATTATATTAACTGAGTGTACAATAGCCAACCCTGTAATAACATAGGCTGCTGAATATATAGAATACATGAACAAATCGAATGCATAATGAAGCATCCAAATCTAGCATAAAGCAGGCTTACCCAAAATAGGCAAATCCCCCATAGGTGTAAAAAGCTGATCCCAAATCTATCAAGGACCCCACGAATTAGCAAGGGCGCATAGGCAAGCTAAAGAGTGGTCAAATGGCAGCTTATACATGCTTTTTCATGGAGGAAAGAGTGGAGGAGGAAGAGGCAACAAAGCTGATTCACGTCACCTAGTCTTGCTTTCCTATGTGCCTTAAAACACTGAAAAAGCAGGGAATAAAGCAGAAAAAGGAGATGGGCACCTAGGAGGCTAGGAATAAATCAGATTTGATTCCTAAGGCTTTCCCAAGCGCTCCATGAGTCAATAATGGCAATTTTGACCTCTATGGATAGGCAATTAGCAACTTGCACATGGTGGGACTCATGGACTAGGCAAATAAGACAAAAATAAATGAATTAATGTCTAAGTGGGTAAATACTATGGGTTGATTATTCTAACAGTTCCTGTGGGAAGCTGAAAAGTTCCTCCTTGTGTAATCTGTATTAACTTATTTCTTATATTGAACATCAACCAGGATGGGAAGGTTGTAGAGTGGAGAATCATGTGCTGAAGAATCAACATCAGTCTTGAAATTAGCAAAGACCAGCAAACCAATTGTGTGCTGTTAAGTTCCACTGGAGGACAACTTACATTGCTGAGGGTAGAAAAAATATTCTCTGCCATTTTAATTTTTTCAAATGCATTTGAAGAATGAAAAGCCATGATAAGAACTTCCAAATGAAATAGGGATGTCTCTTTCTAACGTCTCCCTGACTTGCTCAACAGGACGAACCCATCATAGTCACCATACCAATGCTGCATCCTCAGTTCGATCATGAAGAGATGCTACAGTAGTCATTCATCCAACTGATTGGCACACATAAAACTGTCTTTTAGAGTTGCCACCACAGGAAATCACTACATGATATGCTCAGAATATGCCCAAATTTGGAGACAAGTATTCTTAGTGTTGTCTTTATGCCCATATCATGGAAATTTACTGCCACTTGGAGGTGAACGCATGCACAGGTCTGATAGGCTGGGTGTTTTAGGCAAAAATGTGGTCAGAAATTACTCTCCAGGTCTTGAAAAATACCCTTGATGCTGCTGCAAGCAAACAGTATTGCCAAAACAAGTTCTGGAAAATGAGGAAATGACCTGTGTATTCATCATCAAAACCCTTAACAACGCCCAGAAATTCCGAACTCAATGGTTAGCATACCCAGAGTATAGAATAGTGATGAGTCTGTTGACGAATGATTAATTACAGCCTCTCCTAATGTAATGGTAGGAATAGGCTCAGATACTTGCTCCTCTCTTTAATCTATGAGAGAGACCGAATTGGCAATGAAGCTTGTCATGTACGGCTTCTTCATGTTCTAAGCCTAATCATGATCTCGCTGTAATACAACATCCTACTTAAGCATCATGGTTATTCACATAAGTAATTATACTACTATTGACTCGTATGTAATAGTAATTATTATGTACTTTATTCAAAGCAGAACACATACATATTAGTAACACTGTAAGCTCACTTCTTGTATAAGCTCTTCTCTTACTAGTATTTATTATGCAAAAGAGCTATGATTAATGTATAGGGATTGAACCTATAAGCTCAACTATGTGATTAAGGGAAGTAATACCATTGAGTTAACCAAATAACTAGAGAACTAGTATCGGCATGAAATTTTTATTTTTATTTTTTAAATTAACTACCGTCACTTAACCAACGGCTAAAACTGTCTCTTTACCGACGCTTGTAGTTGATAGCCATCGCTTAACCGACAGAATAAAGGATATTTTTTTTTTAAATTAACTACCGCCGCTTATTCAACGGCCATTCTGTCGTTTAACCGACAGCATGAAGGTTATTTTCTTTAAAAAAATTCACTACCGTCGAAGAAATATTGTCGCTTAACCGACGCTTTACATTTAACCGACAATAAACTGAGGTGTCGCTTAACCAACGGATTGGAAATCTGTTGGATAACTGACGATAGGCCATCGACGCTTAAAAAAAATCATAGTGTCGTACATGCGACAGGAAAGTGTCGAACATCCAACAATACTGCCGTCAGATTTTTGGTCGAAATGTAGTAGTGGTCAGAGAAATCCCTAGCATCACACAAGAGCAATCTCTTCAAGAACATCCAATATTATGAAATTGCATTGCCTCATACAAAAATTGCAATGTCTCTCATTGAGCCAAACCATAGCTTCAGAAATATTGAAACAAGATGATATATGGGCCATGGACCCATACGAGGGAGGATCCCCTAGCATTACTAGTGTAATACCCTAGTTTCAACCCCATTTGCATTAAATTTTAAATGATGTAAATAGCGTTAATAAATCATGGTGTGGAGCTCAAGGAAAAGGCCCCTCAATGGATTTAGTGTTCTACGTTTCAGCATTTAAAATCGATGCCGATGGTTATCATGCTAGTTGATGGCACAATATAATTTCTACATCATGTAAATATGCAATTAATAAAATACCCACAACTAGCTATGTCAATGAAACATTAAAGATATGGGGGCATGATTTCGTAAGGATAAAGGAGGGGGGTATGTTTAACCTTGAGCCAATGGGGAGAATCCAAGTATCAAAAGGAGAACCCATCAGCTACCAACCACCTTTATTGTCTTATTCAACCACCCACTTAATTATCCGAGGAGTGAGTTGGGAATTTATGGTCTTGGGGCTTGGGAGGTGTGGGAAGACGTCATTTCTAGTAGGGCCATTAGTATTTGATCACACGCATGCCCAAGGGGAGAGTTCTCACCCATTATCCCTCACATGGAAGAGGGGAGTGGATTATTCACTCCCAGGGGTAGCCGCAATTTCCTCACATAGGGCGTTTTCCATTTCCTCACGTAGTGGAACCTTGGAGAGCTATTTCCCTCCACATTTTTGGTTGGTTGTGTGCTTCCTTCATGATTGGGGGCTCCTGGGAATTTTTCTCACCCATTACTCATCCACGTTGAGGCTCTCTCAAGAATTTGGGAGCTTTTGGGGTGTGCCACTCACATTTTTTGTTTGTTGTGTGTTTTCCCTCATGCGGGCAGCCATTTTCTTCAATTTCCTAGGCTAGGGATTTGTTTTTGGTAATGCATAGCGAGTGGGAGAAGAGAGCCACGATTTATTGGATGCTGTTGAGTCCATTTTGGCCATATTAGGGCCAAAACGTCCCTGGGAATAGAATTGTTTTTAGGGGGATGTTTTCACCCATCTTGGCAATTCATTTTGTTGCCAAAAATATTTTTGGTTCATACCCAAAACTTGTATTTTGTTGTGTAGTGAATCCCTATGTTGGCTTGGTTGAGTAAGTCCAAGAATCCATCTGTTAGTGGGATGACTATGTTTGGATGTGGTTATTGGCTTAACATTAGTTGTTTGGCCTTGTTGTGTGTAAGACTGTGTCCCCTAGTTCCCTGTGGAAATCATGCCCAGCTCAGGGGTGGCAGTGATGTTGAGAGAGTAAGGAGCACACTGGCCTATGGTTGGGTGGAACGTTGTAGCGACATAGCTAGTCGCGGGGAAGCTTCATCTCAAGATAATTATTCTTGTATTTTACCTCTGCAACTGTATTTGTCTATGAAATAATATGAACATTTTGAATGCTTGAATTGAATGTGTTTTTCTTCCACTGTATGTTATTGATTTTTGTGTCTGTGTATGTTTTTAAGTTCAATGCATTTTATATCATGTTCATGGAGCTAGTTTTCTCGGATTGCTAGCAGCTTTAGTCGCATTCTCTCTCTGGTAGAAGGGCGGGGACATGACAACTAGGATGTTCTAGTGTTAATGGAGTCAAGTGTTCATTGATCCAATCAACAATAATCATTTTATGTCCCATTTAAACTCACCTCGCGTAGGATTTTAGAGACTCTTGTTGAATATTTGTTAGGGGTTTAAATTTTTATCTGGGTAGAAGAATGAATTTTCATGAGATCTTGCAAGTGTTTTTGGGTAAGTTCTATGTGGTAATTATGTCCATGAGCTCACCGACAAGGAATATCAAAATTTGACCCCCTTGTTTGAAAATTTCAATGTCTCTCACTAAGCCAAACCCTAGATTCTAAAATATTGAAATAGGATGAGATATGGGACACGGACCCATGTGAGGGAGGCACCCCTAGAATTATTCCAATGTCCCAATTCCAATGGATTCTATGGTTCAATGATCCATTTAATTCTCATAGTTTTATGGCCCATTTAAATTTTCCTCATGTAGGACTTCAAGGACACCAGTTGAATATATGTCAAAGGATTAGAATTTTATATAGGAAACATAATGTATTTCCATGAGATCTTGCAAGTTTGTTTGGGAAGGATTAACATGGGAACACTAACCACAAGGTCACCATCAAGGAATATCCAAATTTGACCCTCTTCTACAAAAAATACAGTGGCTCTCACTTAGACAAACCCTAGCTTATGAAATCATGAAATAGGATATCTGGTATATGGACTGTTGGAGTCATTTACCCAACATACACACTTATTTGGTCAATTTTGTCCTATTTAATCACTATCCTAAGCTAATTGAATCAAATTGGAATGATATGAGAACACCATGAGATCAACATGAGCACACCCATGCCTTCCTTCAATCATGAAGGCCAACTAAACCTTCTTATTCAATCAGGGAGGCTAACTAGGCTTCGGCCTACTTAAATCAGGGAACAATTCTCAAGTGATCTGAGTGTCATAAGTGCACCTAATAGCTAACTGATTTTTGTTTCACCTAAATTTTTTTTAAGCTGAGTTGTAAATGTTCCTTCATCATGTCATTGTTTATTTTGGGCCGATTGCGATGAACTAGAGTGAGTTAATGTGCCTACAACAACTTCTGATGACCAATATCACTTCAGTTAACTTCATCGAATATAATTGGAGTTAGTGATGCGCTACCACCTACTAATTGACATACAGTGACATGTGTTTGAATTACATCCAGTTAGACTTAGCCATCTATTGCACTCTGATTCATTCAGGACTCAGTTAGAGTCAATAATGGTTAGATTAGTGGTTAACTAAGTGTGTCTAGTGTTGCTGACATTCAGTTAAGCTACACCCATCCACACAATTCGAATGACCTCTACTGAATTTGAATTGTCTCCATTCATGAAAGTCCTACATGACATTGTATTGTATTATTCATTCCATTATCAATTATACAAAGCTACAACCTCGTATTGCAGTACCATTATGTCATTTCATGTCTAATTTGTCTTGAATCTCTTGTAAGTTTGTGCTTTATCTCAATATTGTTGTGACAGAATTAATATGGTATCAGATCCATGGAGGGATGAAGCTCATTCTTTAGAAAAACATGATGTCTTACGGATCTAGCATGCAAAATTGAGCAAAATCTCAAATTCGAGCACTACACTAGAAGCCGAAGGTTTACCACTTAATACCCCAAGTAAAGGAATTGTTGATCAATTATGCTGGGTGTGATGAAAACCTTAAATGTGCAGGTTGTCCGACCTTACAGTGACTTTTTTGTGTTGATTACAGGTTTTTACAGGTTCTTCACTGCATTAGCTACAAAATTTTTTTGGCTTCTTCCATATATCTTCTTACTCCTTTCAATTGCCACCAATAGAAAGGAGACATGGAGATCCAACTACATGATAAAGGACTCTACAGAGTCACTATGAACACCAAGGAAGAGCCAAACCATGTTGTGGATAAGGCTAGATTTTGGAACAGCATGGATGAAGCTTTTGGGTTTCTGTGTCTCTCGATCTCTAAGGACCTTCTATTCCATATCATGAGATTGAAGAATCCAAAAGAAATTTGGGAGCAAATTGCCTCCCTATATGACAAACATGATTATTTAAGGATTTATCAGCTAGAGAATGAGATGATTTCTCTTCAACCTGGCAATTTTGAAACTCTCAATTATTTCTTCACAAAATTCACATATCTATTCCTTCAATTGAAGTAGTGTGAGGTGAATAAGGAGGATTATCATCTCATTCTCACCATTCTCTCCAGAATTGGTGTGGATTACTCAGTATTTTTTTCCACATTTCATTTCGGGAAGCCCACAAACCCAGGATGGAAGATGCCTTCTCTCAATGTCTTCATTGAGTCCCTCATAAATGAGCATGACAAGCTTGTGCAGATGGGGATCATCAGATCCTCCAAGGATCAAGCACTATTTGCTTCAGGTCCCAAAGATTCAAAGGGAAAAGGGAAGAAGAATCAAAATACTAAGTTTGATGCTCCAAAGCCTAAAGAAAAGAACCAGTAGCAAGAAGAGTCTTCCAACTTGAAGAAACACAAGAACAAAGGAAACCATGGCAAAGAGAAATTCAAGTGTTCCTATTGCAGGAAGGGATTCCACCGTGAACATGCCTGCATGAAGAAGAAGCTTCATGAGATGACTTCTCTCCTTGAGAGAAATGATATCAATCTTCTGGAGAGTGTTCGGAAGAGAGATAACCAAGATCGGGATACCCAGCAAGAAAGAGAACATGCTCTCATGGAAAGCAACTTGAAGCCCAAATATCTCCTCATAGACTCTGGAGCTTTGAATCACATGATGGAAAGAAGATATTTATTCTCATCTCTGGACACCAACAAAATTATTCCCATCCACATGGGAGATGATTCTACCATCATTTCGAAAGGAAAAGATACAGTAAATCTTGAACATGATAGTTTTTTTTATGTTCTCCAGGATCCTAAGTGTATATCAAATGACTCATATTGGAGTTCCCAAAAGAGTAAAATTCAGCCCCAATGATGTATAAATTACTAAAATTGCATCTGAGAAACTTATTGCAAAAGGCTTAGAAAACCATCATGCTAAGGCCTATGAGATTTCCCATTTTGTGGAGGATGAAAATCCCACCCCTCTTCTGACTCATGGAAATGAGGTCAGTATACTATGGCATGAGATATTTGTTCATTTAAACTTCAATTAATTTCAGCAAATTCAGAAAAATGTCATGGTTGAAGGTCTCCTAGCCATCAAAACTTCCGAAGGAATTTGAAAAGGTTGTATTGTGGGAAAACACCCTGAGCACAAGTTTGATCGAGGAAAGGAAATCCAAGCATAAAGTATATTGGGGATGATTCATTATGATATCAGAGGAAATATGACCACCACATCCATGAATGGATCTTGGTATGTACTCACCTTCATAGATGATTTTTCTAGATACACTTGGGTTTTCTTCATCAAGAAAAAATCTGAAGTTTTGGAGAAATTCATTGAGTTGAAAACACTGGTTAAGAATGCATCTGGGAGAAAGATTAAATCTATAAGATATGATAATGGAGGGGAATATATCAGTTCTTAATTTCTTCAAATATGTTCAGACATTGGGATCCAAATCCAACATTCCATTCCCTACACACCTCAGAAAAATGGTGTAGCGGAAAGGAAAAACCGCTTTCTCAAAGAGATGAACACTTGCATGTTGGAAGCAAAAGGATTGGCTACAAATTTATGGGATGAGGCCATGAATTTTTATGCTCACATATAGAACATATTACCTCACTATTCCATGAAAGTAAATACTCCTTTCGAAGCCTACTTTGGACACAAGCCGAATGTGTCAAATTTCAGGGTGTTTGGGTCCACTGCATGGGCTCGAATTCCGCATGACAAGAGGAAGGATTTGAAACCGCAAAGTGTTGAATGTTTTTTAATTGGATATCCAGAAGAAAAAAAGAGATTAAATCTTCTGAATATCAGAACCAAACAAATTTTCATTGAAATAAGTGTCCGATTTGAAGAGCCTCTCCAAGAGGTAGAACTAGTCCAAAAGAAAACTGCTGAAATTCCCTCCTCTTCTGCTAATTATTCGGATGATGAAATTAAGAGCGAAGGATTTGGTATTGCAGATATGGTGTTTGATATCAGTGAGAAACATATATCAGGTTCAGAATCATATTCTAAAGTGCAAACACATCTCCCAAATTGGGCCAAGAAGACACTCTCTTCCGTCGGGGAAAACATTGGAAATCTTGTTGATCCAAGAAGAACCCGGTCTGATTTTCAAAGAGCGGGTATTGCTCTCACTTGTCATGATTCATTGATGTCTAAGAAATGTTATTTAATTATTGGGTCAGATCCTAAGTCCTACTACCATGCTCGGAAATATATGAGATGGAAAGCTGCTATGGATGAAGAGTTTAATTCTCTTTGGAAAAATGCTACTTGGGATCTAGTTTCTCTTCCACTTGGGAGAAAATTAGTTCAATGCAAGTGGGTGTTTCAGAAAAATGTTGCTGATGATGGAAAAATCTGAAAATATAAGGCAAGTCTGGTTGCAAAAGGGTTCTCCTAGGTCTAAGGAGTGGACTATCATGAGACCTTTGTACCGGTGGCAAAGATGGACTGCATGAGAGTTCCTTTCTACATGGAGAACTTCATGAGGAGATATACATGAAGTAGCCTGAGGACTGTATTTCAGATCCTTCTTTGGTTTTAAAATTGCAGAATTCATTATATGGGATGAAACAATACCCAAGATCATGGTATGCCAAGATGGATGCCTTTCTGCTTTCACAAAACTTCCAAAGATGCAATTATGATTCGAATGTCTATTTGCAGAAGTATGATGGTAATTTAATTATCATTGTTTTATATTTTGATGATGTTTTGATTACAGGAAGCACACTTGCTTCCATTTCCTTCATAAAAAATGCCCTTCATGATGCATTTGAGATGAGCGATTTGAGGCTCCTGAAGCAATTTCTGGGGTTTGAAATCTCCCAAGACTTTGATGGGATAATGGTAACTCAGTATAAATACATTTAAGACCTGCTAATTAATTTTAACATGTCTTATTGCAAGGCTTCGACATTTTCTTTCCTCTCAGGGATCAGCCTTGAAGAGGGAAAATCCACTCCACCCATGGATTGCACTATCTACCGCCAGCTGATTGGTAGCTTGCTTTACTTGATACATTCATGGCCTGATATTTGTTATTCTGTGAATTCTGTATCAAGATACATGAAGCAGCCTCATGACCTCCATTGGAAGGAAGCTAAGAGGATCCTTCAGTACATTCAGGGCACAAGATCTTACGACATTCACTATGCTGCAGATTCTGAGCTAGAGTTGGTTGGTTATACAGATTCAGATTGGGCAGGGGATTCCATAGATTGGAAGTCCACTTATGGGTATGTCTTTATGTTTGGTGGTGGCCCCATTTGCTGGTTGAGCAAAAATCAAGTTGCTGTTGCATTGTCTTCAGTAGAGGTCGATTACAGGGGAGCAGTGAATGCTTGCATCCAAGTTGTTTCATTGCAAGGCATTCTTTTAGAGTGTGATATTGGTAGTGATTTGTCCACAGTCATATTTTGTGACAACCAAAGTTCCATAAAAATATCCACAGATCCAATTACCAGGCAGAGGACCAAACATTTTGAGATACACAAGCACTACATCAGGGATAGTGGTGCATGACAGGACCACTGCTCTGCAATACTGCCCTACAGATGAGAAGATTGCAGATATCTTCACAAAGAAATTTACTGAGAAAAATTTCACTTACCTGCATTCACTGTCGGGGGTGAATTCATCATGGTAATCATTTTACTTCTTCAGTGTTCAGCTTGAGGTGGGAGGGGGGGGGGGGGGGGTGTTTCCCACCAGTTTTTCCCTCTTTCATCACTTAGCATTTATTTTGAGCATTGTTTGAGTTACATTTTTGTATAGAGTGACCTATGGCCTTTGTTTTCAGGGCCCTAGCATTTCATTCATTTTATTTTCACTCCTCTTGAGTATAGCTTAAGGGGGGGTGTTGGAGTCAATTACCCAACATACACACTTATTTGGTCAATTTTGGCCTAATTAATCACTATCCTACGTTAATTGAATTGAATTGGCATCAGATGAGCACACCATTCCATCATCATGAGAACACCCACACCTTCCTTCAATCAAGGAGGCAAACTAATCCTTCTCCTTCAATCAGGGAGGCTAACTAGGCTTCCTCCTTCAATCAAGGAGCAATTCTGGGGTGATCTGAGTGTCATAAGTGCACCTAATAGCTAATTGATTGTTGTTTCACCTAACAAATAATTAATTTTAGTTGTAAAGGTGCCTCCATCATGTCATTGTCTATTTTGGGCTGATTGGGATGAACTAGACTAAGTTAATGCGCCTCCAACAACTTTTGATGACTAGTATCACTTCAGTTAACTTCATCGGAGCTAATTGGAGTTAGTGTTGCACTAACACCTACTTATTGACATGTAGTGACATGTGTCTGAGTTACATTCAGTTAGAATCAACCATCTATTGCACTCTGATTCATTTAGAACTCAATAAGAGTTAATCATTGCTAGATTAGTGGTTAACTAAGTGTGTCTAGTGTTGCTAACATTCAGTTAAGATACACCCATCCATGCAATTCAAATTACTTCTAGTGAATTTTAATTGTCTCCATTCATGCATGTTCTGCATGACATTGTATTTTATTATTCATTCCATTATTGATTATACAGAGCTGCAACCTCCTATTGCAGTACCATTATGTCATTGCACGTCTAATTTCTCTTGAATCTCTTGTAATTCTTTGCTTTGTCTCAAGATTGTTGTGGCATAATTAATACAGACCCATGCAAGGGAGGAACCCCCAAAATTATTCCAATTTCTTGATTCCAGCAGATTCGACGGTTCATTGATCCAACCAACGATCATCATTTTAAGGCCCATTTAAACTTGCCTCTTGTAGGATTTCAAGGACACTTGTTGAATCTCTCCCAGGGGATTAGAATTTGATATAGGTATAAGAATGGATTTTTATGAGACCTTGCAATTTTTTTTGGGTAGGTTCGACATGGGAATGTTGGCTAGAATCGTACCATTGAGGAATATCCAAAGTTGACCCCCTTATGAAAAAATTGCAATACCTCTCATTGAGACAAACCCTAGCTTGTGGAATCTTGAAATAGGATGATATCTAGGCCATGGACCTACATGAGGAATGCACCCCTAGTATTATTCCTATGTATTGATTCCAATGGAGTTTAGAATAATTCGATCCAATCAACGGTTAATGTTTTGTGGCTTTTCTTAACTCGCCCCCTGTAGGCTTTTATGGACACTTGTTGAATCTCTATCATGGGCATGGAATTGGATCTAGGAAACATAATGGAGGTGTGTGAGATCATCCAAGTATGTTGGGGAAGGTTTCAGTGTGGGACTACTATCCATGAGCTCATCATCTAGGAATATCCAAAGGTTACTGCCTTGTCCAAAAATTGCAATGTCTCTCACTAAGCCAAACCATAGCTTCTAAAATCATGAAACAGAATGAGATTCAAACCATGTAACCACATGAGGGAGGAACCCCTAACATTATTTTGATGTCTTTAGTCCAATGGAGTTTATGGTTCATTGATCTTATCAACGTTGGTTGTTTTATGTCCCTTTTAAATCGCCTTTTGTAGGCTTTCAGGGACTCTTGTTGACTCTCTGTTGAGGGCTTAGAATTTGATCTGGGAAGGAGAATGGAGTTCCATGAGATCCTACACATTTGTTCAGGTAGGTTTGACATTGTAACATTAGCCACAAGTTCATCATCAAGGAATATCCAAAGTTGACCCCCTTGTGTAAAAATTACAATGTCTCTCATTGAGCCAAATCCTCTATTCCTATGCAATTTTATCACATTCACTTCCTCCAAAATTTTATGGGACTTGCAATATATTGTGTCTTCCTTATATTGTACATTTACTACATGCTTCTTCTAGATAAGCATAATATTATAATATGGATAAGTAATAGAGAGTGTGTGGAAGTAGATCACGTTGTCGGGATTTGTATTAAGATTGGGCATGGACCTTTTCTTTATTACAGTGGCTATTGTGAGGAGGGAATAAAAATATGATATGTGCACACCATGAAGTATAATGAAATGAAATATTTTCCCTTTTTGTTAGTATCCACATCATTTTGTGTAAACCCATTTCAATGTGGGGTGGTGTATGAGAAGTGTTTTTTAGGAATATGTGGATATGTTTGACTAATATGTTCTCATAATTATTTCCATATAGTAATTGGTAAATTGTTTGAAAAAATTATAATATAGGGATAATAGTGGATCAAGGCACAATATAATTATCTATACAAATGCATATCCCTTTGTGTAGAGTAAAATTGACCAACCAAATTCAATTGGATAAGTATCACCAACAACTTCCACATAAGCATCTCAATACACATGCTTTGCTTGCACCTCTCTAGGTTTCTATCCACTTTTTCAATAACACCTTAGATATACTTATATATGTCATCTACATGAGTTATTCTTTTAATTAGTGATTTTATGGCCTATAGTGGTTAGGTATCCTCAGTGGCATTCAATTAACATGTATGCCTTCTATGATACCCAATTCCAAGGCAATTACAAGTACTTAACACTACATATTAACAAATTAGTTCACTAAATTACATTACACTAGTAACTATAATCAAAGTCTATTAACTCAAAAACAATTAGTAGTAGATCCATCATCCTTCATAGTTTGATTTTCCACATCCATTTGCATAATCCCTTTGAACTCACTAGCAAATTCAATAAAAGAGACATAAAGAGACAAATATAAATTTTGTCACAAAGGAAAGGGGTGTGAAGTTCCACGTGTTTATTAAATGTATAGATCTAGTAGATAATGATCTATATGTAGAATCCATAGGTGTAGATTTACAATGCATTTCAGATCACTTACGATGTCTAGGCCTTCCTTATAATTTATAGAGTGCCCAACAAGAAAGTAGTGGATTATATCCATGTAAGCACATAATTGGAGAAATCACCATGATCAAAGATTGATCATAGTTTAAGATATAGAGTATGAAGACCCAAAGCAATATGTTGAC
Organism: Pseudotsuga menziesii; assembly: GCA_001517045.1. Lineage (NCBI taxonomy): Eukaryota > Viridiplantae > Streptophyta > Pinopsida > Pinales > Pinaceae > Pseudotsuga > Pseudotsuga menziesii. Next base: position 329,717 of record LPNX011050149.1, read on the forward strand.
TAAGAAAAAGCATTAGTTATTTTTGTAGCACCCCAATAGTTGTATTTTACCCAATCAATATGGAAACAAGGGAAAGGGTAGAAGAAATTATGCCATCTAGTTCCTATATGTGTTTCAATAAGAGGCTAAGAGATATATATTCTAGGGATGATATAGAGGAAAACACATAGGTAATTGGAGATCCATCTATGAAATTATACAATCTAGTTGCATCCCTTCCTAATTTATAGCTTGGTAAATAATTTGACCTAGTGTTGGTTGAATCATTTTAAGTTTCCTTTGAATTAAAGGTCACAGGAACAAAGGTGGGAATTGTATGTGTAGAAGAATTGGTTGATGTTTATCAAAGTGATGGAATGATCATAGAATCTTATGTTGTAAAGTTAGTGGTTTGAGATCAAGAGGCATCTAAAATAGTTGGATATCAAGTAGTCTCAGATTCTCTAGTTGTAAGGTTAATGGTTCCCTATCAAGAGGCAACAAAACTTATTGAGGATCGGGCATGGGTGCTCAAGCCTCAAATATCCCCAAATAGCCTTCTGTATAGAAAAATAGGTCTACAAATGTAGTATCCATAGGATCATATAGATACCATAATCAAGACAATATCCCATAGATTATTGATGGAGTTTACAAGGGGGACACACTCCCAATTCTACATTAAGAATAAAACAACAAATAATAGTGGTCTAGTAAACTAGAGCTCCCACACCACATAGGGATACAAACATTATTTGAGATGGAAACCACCAAACAACCTAGGCCATTGTTAATAGATCTAAGAACCACAAAACACAATAGTTCCCTCCCAAACTACCACCAACCCCAATAATATACCTAGCCTAATGAGGCTTACTTAGACATGTCCCCTCCATATTTAAACCTCCACCCATAAATATTTTTCTTATGGCTAGCCACGATTACACATTCTCTTGCTTTTGCAAGGTGAAACCCCAATAAGGGTTTTAGGTAGGAAATGACAGGGAAAGATGGAGGTGAAAGACTAGAAACTAAAGGGCCAGCATTACCAAGCTTCAATGGGATCTTAGAATAATTTTGGGGCTTGTTCTGTCATGAAATGGAAAGAGATAGAGTTGGATGAAAATTATCATTGTGTGATGGGCCAAGGAGCCAAATTTGACACCAATTATGGCTCTTACACACATGTCAACATTTTTAGTGGTGGAGCTTATTGTGATGGTAACCAACTAAATGAGTATACCCCAATGGGTAGGCTTGTATACCCCCTAGTCTAGTCCTAATCAACCAATAAAACTTATATTTAGGTTTTAACCACCTAAATCACTTCCAATACCAAACAACTTCCTTTACATGTAGAACACCTCCAAAGTGGACAATCCCATAAAAATGTGCAATAGATACCCTCCAAAAAGAACAATCCACCAAAATAGTATGAAATGTGTGTAAGCTACCCAAAATAAGTGGGTAATAGTCAAAATATGGCATGATCATTGGTTTAATCAGCCTCCAAGAGTATGTGTTGCCTAATTTTGACCTCATCAATGGTCAATACCTCAATACATGTGCAATGAATTCCCTACACTAAGAAATGTCCACATTTCCACCAACAAAAACTCCAATAGTATCTCATAAATACATGTAATGAAATATAGATCCATGAACCAAGGATAATACCAATCAATGTAGAAGCATAAAAACCAAGAGTAAGGTGTCCAAAATAGCTAATCAATTCCATGAGAAAGGGGATCGGACTACCCTTCTTCAAGCCAAGAAAATGAATTCACACATGCAAATATAGAGAAACAAGTAGACTATTCCACAAATAATGATGGATAATAGTGCCAAAATGTTATCCATGTGCTAGAAACCAATAACACTCCAATAGAGTTGATAGCTAACTTTATCATGATGCCAACTAAGTGACTAGTGACAATAACAAAATTGGGTGACTAGTGATAGAAACATAATTGAGCGTTGTTACCTCCAGTAGGTATGTTTGGTCAAGGGAGAGATTCCATGGTTCCCACATCATTTCTCAGCACAATTTTCAAAATCTTAGCATATACGGCAAAAATTGCATTGCATGCTAATGAGAAAAAGCTAGTTGCAAAAACCATCAATATAGACAACAATCGGTCCATGAAGTAATTGGAGAGGGGTGACACTGGTGATAATACACTATCACAATTCCAATGGAGCTGATGATTTGTCCATTCTAGCCATGGTTATCCAGATATGGTGGGTTTCATCTCACTTCCTAACGCCATTCATGGACACTTGGAAAATTCCAATTGGGGGCATAAAAAAAAAACAAGCAATGGAATTGAGTGTCGTACCTCCTGTAGGTTTTTTTGGTGAAGGGGAAATATTAACACAGTGATCATACCCTCTATCGGTACAATTTTCAAGACCTTAGCATATAATGTAAGAATTGCATCGCACGTTAGTGAGCAAAAACCTCGTTTCAAAAACTGTTAATATAGTCAACGTTCGATCCATGAAGTCACTAGAAGGGGTGTCCCTAGTGATAATATACTGTCACGATTCTAACAAAAATGATGGTTTTTCTATCTAATCCTTGGTTATCTATCTATAGAAATTTTCAACTTACTTCCCAACTCCATTCAAGGACACTTGGAAAATTTCAACTGAGGCATAAAAACCGAACTGAACAATGGAATTAAGTTCAGTTACCTCTTGTAGGTGTGTTTGGTCAAGGGTGAGATAACAATGATTCCCATAAACCTGTTCGACACAATTTTCAATACCTCAGGATATAATCAAAAAATTGCATTGCATGTTAATGAGCAAAACCCTAGTTGCAAAAATCGACAATATAGACAATGTTCAGTCCATGAAGTGACTAAATAGGGGTGTCCCTAGTGATAATATGATATCATGATTCCAATGGGACTGCCATTTTTTCCATCTAAGCCTTAGTTATCCATTTATGGCAAGTTCTAGCTATCTTCCCAATGACATTCAGGGACACTTGGAAAATTTCAACTAGGGGAATAAAAACCAAATTGAGCAATGAAATTGAGTTTAGTTACCTACTATAGGTGTGTTTGGTTAAGGGGTGAGATATCCATGATACCCATAATTATGTTCTATACAATTTTCAAAATATTATCTTATAATGAAAAAATTGCATTGTATGATAATGAGAAAAACCCTAGTTGCAAAAACTGTCAATATAAATAATGTTTGATCGATGAAGTAGCTAAAGAGGGGTGTCCCTGGTGGTAATATGATGTCACAATTCCAATTACTAATGATTACTCCATTTGATTCTCTATTATCTAGTTATGGCAAGTTTCAAATCGCATCCCAACACCATTTAGGGACACTTGGAAAAATTCATTTGAGGACATAAAAACCAAATCAAGCAAGGGAATTGAATTTGGTTACCTCTTATAAGTGTCATTGGTGAAGGGTGAGATGGCATGGTTCCCACAACCTTGTTTGGCACAATTTTCAAAATCTTAGCTTATAATGCAACAATTGCATTGCATGCTAATGAGCAAAACCCTCATTGCAAAAATCGCCAATGTAGACAATGCTTGATCTAGGAAGTCACTAAAGAGGGGTGTCCCTAGTGGTAATCCAATATCACAATTCCAACAAAACCAGTGGTTTTTCCATCTAAGCATCAATTATATAGTTATGGAAAATTTCATTTATACTCTCAACTCCAATGAGTGACACTTCGAAAATTTCAACCTAGGGCATAAAAACAAACCGAGCAATGAAATTGAGTGTCATTACCTCCTACAAGTGTGCTTCGGAAAGGGAGACATTAACACAGTTCCCACACCCTCACTTGACCAAATTTCCAATATCTTAGCATACAATGCAAAAATTACAATGCATGATAATGATAAAAACCCTAGTTGTGAAAACCGCCAATAGAGATAATGTTCAATCTATGAAGTCACTAGATATGGGTGTCCCCAGTGGTAATCCTATGTCACGATTCCAATGGAACTAATAGTTATGGTGAGTTTCATTTGGATTCCAAAACCTTCTTAGGGACACTTGGAAAATTACAAAATGGGGCATAAAAACCAAATCGAGCGATAAAATTTTTGTTATTACCTCCTTCATGTGTGATTGGGAAACAATGAGATGGACGGGACAATTTTTTCATAACCTTAGCTTATAATGAAAAAACTACATTGCATGTTAATGAGCAAAACCCTAGTTATGAATACCATTAATATATATAATTTTCAGCTTATGAAGTCACTAGAGAGGGATGAACCTAGTGGTAATATGATTTCACGATTCGAAATAAACTGATGATTTGTCCATCTGAACCATAGTTATCCAATTATGGTGAATTTCAACTCGCTTCCCAATGTCATTCAAAGACACTTGGAAAATTTCAACCGGGAGCATAAAAAAAAACCCAACAAGGAAGTTGAGTGTCCTTACCTACTATTGGTGTGTTTGGTAAAGGGAAATATGAACATAGTGTCCACACCCTCCCTTGGAACAATTTTCAATATCTTATCCTATAATCCAGAAATTACATTACATGACACTGACCAAAATCCTAGTTTTGAAAAATATCATTAGAGAAGTGTGTCACTAACAATTTTTCCATCTGATCCCTAATTATTGAATTATGGCGAGTTTCATCCCACTTCTCAAAGTAATCTAGGTCCAACTTGTGAATTCACTCTGAGGGTATAAGATCAGAACCATGTAGCATAACTAGGTTCTGTCAGCTACCACATATTTGTTTTTTCTATTGTGAATGAGGTGGCCACACTCATCCATGATATTTAGATTCAAAATACACCCCTTTATGCAAAATTGGAATTGGGTCTCATTGAGCAAAACCCTACTTCTGAAGATGGTATAATAGGACCTTTACCAGGAAACAAAATCACAGTCAAGGGATTCCCCTTGGTGAAATAGAGCATCCTGAATCCATCTGAATCAATGGTTTCACAATCTGAGTTACAATTGTTTTGTATGGCTAGTTGCAAGTGGCCACCTGAAGCCATTTAGGTTCAACTTGTAAATTTTCTCTCGGGACATAAATTCCAAATTGGGAAGTATAACTAAGTTCTATCAGCTACCACATATGTGTTTGGCCATTATGGATGAGGTCACTTTGGCCATGTTCACCCAAGATATTTTACTTCAAAATATACCCCCTTATGAAAAATTGGTATTAGAATTTGAATGCCATTTAGATCTTCATGCAGAGAGTTCTGATAATGTTTGCAACAATTGAATGGAGAAGGAAAATACAAACTAAGAAAAACAAACCACACAGGAAATGGATAAGTATTACTCAGGAATTTACAATATATCCATCATAATAATATCCAGTGTTACAATAGTTTACATAGGTAGAATTCAAATGCATGGGAAATGAATTCAAATCCTCCAAGTGGATATGACTATATCTAACTGAATCTCTAACTCAAGGTCTCTCAATCAATGTCGGGGTCCAAATAGACAACTCCCTGATGAGAAATAAGTCCAACAACCACTGACAGCTAGTTTAACTCAGTGCAACTAAATGTGGTAGATAGGAAAAGCACTCCTTCCCATGCAACCATGCATTTCCCATGCATTAGTAGCACTAGACTAACTGACTGTGAAGTAACTGAATGTAAGTGGGGGCTAACTAAGACTAACTAGCGCTAAGACCAACTGACTGAAGTAGGTTGGTGTCGGGATTCCCAGTGGCTCCTAAAATGTAGGGTTTGGTATAGGAGGCGCCAAAACTAATGCATGTACATGCAGTAAGTGGCGGTTAACATCTAGCAGTGTTCCCCAAACTTTAGTGATTGATACATATGTCCCCATTGGGACAAGTGGACCCAATTGCACTAGTGGACCCAATTAATTAATTTAAGGTTCTTGAGTTAGGAAATAATTAACCTAATATACATTTGACCAAGGGAGGATTAATAATCCTAACATCCCCCCTGAATTATAACTTGGACAACTGTGGGCACTCGTAAAAAGACCATAGGTCACACAAATACAATCTAGAAGATAATAATAAAAAATGTTGCTTAATACAACTGAGGAAACAGGGGAAAACCTCATGGGAACCCCCCCCCCCTCAAAAATAAGCAGGAAAATAGAAATCTGCAAGATATATTTAGAAGAAAGAAGCTTCCTCCTTAGAAAAATAACTTGAGCAAAACACTGCTGCAAAAAATTGCAGCTCTATGCAACAACATGGTCCATCAGTGGACCTCTCAATGTACTTATGAACTGATGACTTTATTTGGTTCTGCTGGATGGTGAAGGTAGGGAATGATCAAATCTCTACTTATGTGGGCCATGTAGCTAATCATTCGCCATCATCAAGTAGCACTGACCTAGAACTTTGCTGCACCATTCTATAGAGAGTGAATCTGTGAGGGATAGTGCAGCATGCTCATTCTGATACTGGGACCTTGTTCTTCTTCTATCTTCTAGAACTCCAGCACCATTTCCAGCTACATCAATAATATTTTGATCCCATCTGGGTTTAGGATTTTGATTAGGAATGGGTATTGGATTTGGATCTAGAATCTCTTGAGATTAAGTCTCAATAATAGGATCATGTTGTATGTTATCTTCTTCATCTGAATCTGAAACCTGTAGCACATCATCATCATTATCAAAACTAGGTGGAGAAATAGTTATACCTTCCTATGATGATGGAGGATTATCATGCAGCTGATCTTCTTCAAACTGGACACTTATTTCAATGAAGCATCTTCTGGTAACAACCTCCATCAATTTGTAAGCTTTTGCATCTTCTGCATATCCCAGCAGAATGCATTCGCTACTTTGGGCTTGGAAGGCCTTCCTCATGTCAAGTGGTATCCTGGCCTGAGCTTTGGAACCAAAAAAATTCATATGAGAAACATTGGGTGTATACCCATGCAGTGCTTTGAATGGTGTGACCCCAATCACTGACTTGTGGGGCACACTATTCTGCAAATATTAAGCACAATTTATTGCTTCAGCCCAAAAAGGAGGTAGATGCTTGGCATGGAAAAGGAATTTTTCCATCTCTTTCAGTGATATGTTATTCCTATGAGCCACACCATTTTGCTGTGGTTTTTATGGAACTGAGTGTTCCATTCGAATCCCCTCCGATTCACAGAAATTCTGGAAATATCTTTTGACATTTCTCCTCCTCCATCGGATCTTATTGACTTGATCTTCTTATTGAAACTATTCTCAACCATAGCTTTAAAACTTTTAAAAGTCTCAAAAAAATTATGATTTTAGTTTCATGAGGTAGATCCAATAGTACCTAGAACAATCATAAATAAAGGTCAAGAAATACCTACAACCATTAATGGATTTTGTGGGCATAGGTCCAGCTACATCACTATGTATCAAATCAAGTGTAGAGATAGCTTTTTGTTCCTTCCCAACATCATACTTCTTTTCTGGATGCTTACCTACCAAGCACCCATCACATACTCCATCGGAAGTTTGGATGGAGGGAAAACCTTCAACCATGTTATCATTGTGGAGCTGCTTCGGATATTTGAAATTGAGCTGGCCAAATCTCTCATGCCAAATATTGCTGGTGTTGTTAGCATGAGACAATAAATATGTAGGAGGAGAAACATGAAAGAAATGTGAAAACTCATAAGCTTTGGTAGATTTATTTGCAATACCTTTCACTACAAGCTTTCCAGTGGCTTTTTCTGTAATATCCACTGAGTCTGAATTGAATGTGACCCTCTTCTCAATCATCTAGTAAACATATAACAATTTAGAAGCAAGGGAGGGAACATATAATACATTCTTGAACTCACCATGCTTCGCTCTGACTAAGCCCCTTCCTTCCGCTGGAATCTGGGAATCATCTCCCATGGGAATATTAGGCCCATTTGATAGTGAAAGAGTAGAGAAGGATTCATTGGAGGAAGCCATGTGGCTGTAGTCTCTAGAATCTATAATGTATGCCAAGGATGGAGAGAGAGTTTCTTTCAAAGCATGACACCTTTCAACATCTTTTGTCGGTGCTTCTTCATCATAAATCTTTGCTCTTGGAGGAGCAATGTTGTGCTTCTTGAGAAGAGCGGACATCTCATCGAGTTGCTTCCTCATACAATGTTCTTCAAGATGGCATCCCTTTTCACAATATGGACATAAATTATTTTCAAATTTCTTCTTCTTAGAGCTAGAGGTCCCTTTGAAAGTTTCTTAATTTTGTTTAGGCTTCGAATCAGCTACCTTTGGCCCCTTCTTCTTTGATTTCCCCTTTGCTTGCACTTTGGAAGAGCTAGCAACCAAGAGAGATTGATATTTGAAGGTCTGGATGACTTCAATTCGAATAAATGTTTCTTGTTCCTTGATTAAGGACTCAAAAAATGAATCTAAAGAAGGAATTTTCCAATTAATAAAGCTTTTCCACTTGGAATGAACCATAGAGACATATACAAAGTACTCAGGACCTAGTTTTCTTAGTATGAAAAGGACATTCTACTCATCCTTCCGCTCTATCCCACATTGTTTGCATTAGAGCACTAGAGACTTGAATTTGGAGAATAATTGCTCAATAGTATTGAAACTGTTGGGATGTAAAGATACCAACTCATTCTCCAGAATGTTTCCCCGAAGCTCATCTTATTTGTTAAACAAGCTATCAATATTCTCCTAGGATTCTCTGGGAGTCCTCAATCCTTCTAGATGAAAGAGGAGATGTCTGGAAATATAAGTACATAAGTACCTGAATGTTTGATCACAACGGTTTAGGAACTTGTTTCGTTCTACTGGATGATGTGGCTCAACCTCCCATCCGTGTATGATCCTGTGGTAGCCATGCTTGTGCAAGGCCAGCTACATATCAATCCTCCAATCAAGGTAATTGGAAGTTGTGAGGATCTGTGGTTCAGGAGTTTGAGAACTCATAATTGCTCCAGATGGAAGACTGCAAATACTTCTCTCAAGCTATGTAGCACCTGTCAATTTCACTGCAATAACACACTAAAACATATGAACTATTAGAATAATACCTTTCGTCCCGACATGAACATGTTTTCAGGGTCCATCACTCCCTCTTCGCTGCTTTGAATGAATCCAGAGCTATCAAATTTTCATAGGGGACTTATTTGCAAACCGAGATACTTCTGATGTTCGATGGGAAGAAACAAGCATGAAACCTACCTAAGAAGGCTCTGATACCATATTAGAATTTGAATTCCATTTAGATATTCAAGCAGCGATTTCTAATAATGTTTGCAACAATTAAATTGATAATGAAAATACAAACTAAGCAAAGAAAACCACATGGGAAACGGACAAGTATTGCTCAGGAATTTACAGTATATTCATCATAATAATATCTGGTGTTACAAAAGTTTACATAGGTAGAATTCAAATGCATGGGCAATGAATTCGAATCCTCCAAGTGGATATGACTGTATATAACTGAATCTCTAACTCAAGGTCTCCCAATCAATATCAGATTCCAAATAGACAACTCCCTGATGACCAATAAGTCCAACAACCACTGACAACTAGTTTAACTTAGTGCAACTGAGTGTGGTAGGTAGGAAAAGTGCTCCTCCCCATGCAACCATGCATTATCCATGCATTAGTAGTGCTAGTCTAACTAACTGTGAAGTAATGGAATGTAACTCGAGGCTAACTAAGACTAACTGGTGCTAACACCAACTGATTGAAGTAGGTTGGTGTCGGGACTCCTAGTGGATCCTAAAATGTAGGGATTGGTCTAGGAGGCACCCAGCCTCATTAGAGGAAATTTCAACTCAAAATGGGCCTTTTAAATTTGATTCAAATTCCATGTCATCATGTGTTAGCCAATGAAATTTCTTTAAATTTGAAATACCGTATAGGTCTTAAACACTTTTTTAATATAAATTCGGGGATAGGTATCATAAAAAAAACTACTTTTTTTGTTTGTATTTTCGACATATCTCCCTATTTTTTTATTCAAATTTTGATCAGGAGAGCTCCCTGGATGTGGAATTAAATTTCTCATCCAACGAGTACCCACTCGGCATACTTTTGGCAGACCCTACTACCCCAAAAACAAGAAATACCTAAAAAACGTGATGACGACATTGTCATCATGTTTTTTCAGGTATTTATTGTTTTTGGGGTAGCGGGGTCCGTCAAAAGTATGCCAAGTGGGTACTCGTTGGATGCAGAATTTAATTCCACATCCAAAGAGCTCTCCCGATCGAAATTTGAGTAAAAACACGGGGATATATGTCAAAAATACAAACAAAAAAGTAGTTTTTTTCTTTTTTTCCTCCAAAATTAATAAATATTATTTTCTTATTTTAACTATTATTTTATTAATTCTTTTTAGGAGGCCCATTTTGAGTTGAAATTTCCTCTAATGTTATCCATGCACATGTAGTAAGTGGTATTTAACCTATAGCAGTGTTCCCCACACTCCAATGACTGGTACATATGGCCCCATTTGGCCAAGTGGACCCAATTTCACTAGTGGACCCAATTAATTAATTTAAGGTTCCTAAGTTAGGCAATAATTAATCTAATAGACATTTGACCAAGGGAGGATTAATTATCCTAACAATTGGCACTGGCCCTCACTAAGAAAAACCTACTTTGGGAGGTGGTATAATAGGAATGTTTCCAATCAATTGAATTAGGGTATAGGGGTTCCCCTGGCATAAATTAGGCATCAATGGATTCACAATACGAGTTATATTTTTTGTTGTACGACCAGTTACAAGTGGCCACCTTAGGCCATTCAAGGCTAACTTATGAATTTTCTACGAGGCACGAAGTTCAAAGCGACTAGCATAACTAGGTTTTGTCAACTTACATAAATGTATTTGGCCATTCTAGGTGAAGTCACTCTATCCATGGATTCCTGAGAAATTTCAATTCAAAATATACTCCCTAGTACAAAATTGGCATTGTCCCTCATTGAAAAAAACCCTACTTCTAGAGATGGTGTAATGGGAACATTTCTGGGCAGTTGAATCATGGTATAGGGGTTCCCTTGGGTGAAACTAGGAATCATGAATCCATCGAAACCGACGGTTTCACAATTCAAATTACATTTTTTTTTGTATGTCGATTTGAAAGTAGACACCTCAGGCCATTCATGGCCAACTGGTGAATTTTCTCCAAGGGCACACAATTTGGATCAAGTAGCATAATTGAGTTCCATAAAATGCCACATATATGTTTGGTCATTGTAGATAAGGCTTCCTTGTCCATGGTAACCCAGAATATTTCGACGAAAAATAGGCACCCTTGTACAAAATTGGCATTGGCCCTTACTACGAAAAAACCTACTTCTAAAGATGGTACAATAGGACCATTTCCAATCAATTTAAACATGGTAGAGGTGGAACAGACCAATTCCTAAAATTATAACATAGGTTAGGTTGATTCTTGAAAAATACACAAAGCTCCTACACCAAGAGCAAAGTGTGCAAGAGATCATATTCTTAAACAATATAACCACTTCAATGAATGGAAGTGACATCGATATGGCCATGTTCTAGGGTTAATTGAGATAATATATATATAACAACAAAAGAACTTAAGAATTGTTAAGGCCAAAAAAATTATTCGTGGAAAATGAGAACTATTAAAATTTATATAGTCCCAATGTCTCAAAATAGTCCCAAGTATATCATTGTTTACTAAACTAATATCACTTGGTAAGGGATTCTAGCAGTTGTATGTCTATAATTGGAAGACACAAGTGAATTATGGCTTCTTGTCAATTTAATTATGGGATATTGTATAATTCTATTTGATTGTAGATATATATATATATATTGCAAATTTAATGTTTACAAACAAAATACTTTTATATATTCTTAGGAGAGGGTTGGCACTTAAGGTTATGTAATAGACTTTTAGTTGATTTTTATGATCTTGACTAACATTTATTAAAATTGTTGCATGTTTTACATCATGGGAATGGCATCTTAGCTATATAATTTATTTGAATTTTTTATTTATGATTGTGCACTTTGATATGATGTAATATGATCATGGTTCCATTTCACATGTTGTAATATTAGTAATATACCATATATAAAAATTATTGCATGAAATAAAAACTGACTTATCATTTTGAATTGTTTTTTTCAGAGCATGATTCTTCTAGAATATTTGATTAATCATGATTTCGATCCATATTATATTGAGTCTGGTTTAGATATGGTAGATGATGAGGAGGAGGAAGATGTAGAGGACACCAAGGCAAATGATGATGATGAGGAAGATGTAGAGGACACCAAGGAAGGTGATGATGATGATAATGATATGATGATATGAAATATTCTGATAAAACCTATAGAATATTTCATATATCAAATTCACAGAAAAATGACATGAAAACTGTGTAATAAGTACTTGCAGTTGTATAATTGTTATCATTAATCAAAAGTAGTGATACAATGTAATACAATGGCTTGAATAGCCAGACAATTCAAATCCCATAGAGGTGATTCGAATTCAGTACATGAGAGTGGCTTAGCTGTCAGTTAGACACCACTCGACACACCAGTTAACCACTTAACTCAACCTTAATTGACTTTAACTGAATTAGAGACAGTTTATACTAAGTCTAACTGAATAGAACTCAACTGCATGTCAATCAATAGGTGAGGGCACATATCTGACTTCAATTAGGTGAGATCAAGTGAATTGAACTGAACTGAGTCACCAAAAGTAGTTGGAGGTGCCTTTAATCACTCCAATTAACTGGAAGTTTCCAAAAATAGGTCAAATGAGGGTGGCACCTGTACAAGAGTTTAACTGAAAGTAGGTGAAACAACCATCAATTAACTGATTTGGGGAGCTTAGGTCATGTAGATCAACCCATATTTTCTCCTTGATTGAATGAGAAGGCTTAGTTAGTCTCCCCGATTGAAGGAGAAGACTCAGTTAGGCTCCCTGATTGAAGGACGATGATCCAGTTAATGATGTAGTCACATATTCAAGTCAATAACTTAGGATAAGAGGTAAATTAGGCCAAATAAGCCAAATAATTATGTGTGGTTTGGATAATGACTCCAACACCCCCCCTTAATCTATACTCATGTGGAGGAGTAAAAAAAATATAGGGCCCCAAAAATGAAGGCTATAGGTCACCCTTTACAAAAATAACTCTAAAATGTTCAAAAAAATTCTAAGTGAGGAAAAGAGGAAAAAAACCTGCAGGAAAGAAAACCCCCCTCAAACTAACCACTAAATAATTAATTGACTTCACCACGATGAACTCACTGCCAACGGTGAATGAAGGTAAGTGAACTTTTTCTCAGTAAATTTCTTGGTGAAAATGTTTGCAATTTTCTCATCTGTGGGGCAATATTGCAGAATAATTGTCATGTCATGCCCCAAGTTCTCTGATGTAGTGCATGTGGATATAGATGTGTTTGGTTCTCTATCTCTGAACCAGATATTTTGATATCTTTATATCACTTTGGTTGTCACAAAAAATGACAGTAGATGAAGTACTACCAATATCAAACTCGGACAAAATACCTTGCAACCAAACTACTTGGATTCATGCATTGATCGCTCCCTCGTACTCTGCCTCTGCTGAAGAAAGGGAAATGGCATCCTGATTTTTGCTTGACCAAAAAATTGATTGACCACCAAACATGAAAACATATTCAAAAGTGGAATTCTGATCTTTTCTATCTTCTTCCCAATCAAAATCTGTAAATCCTACCAAGTCTAGTTTGGAATCAATAGCATAGTGAATTCCATAGGATCTAGTACCCTACACGTACTGTAGAATCCTCTTGGATTCCATCCAATGAAGTTCATGATACTAATGCATATACCTTGATACATCATTCATGAAATAGCAAATTTTAGGCCTTCAATGTGTCAAGTAGAGAAGGATTTCGATCAACTGACGGTAAAGAGTAGAATCAACCTGTGGAGTAGTTTTCCCTCTTCAAGACTGATTCCTGACATGAATGGGAAAGGTGTTTCCTTGGAATAATCCATATTAAACTTAATTAACAGGTCTGAATCATATTTGGATTGTGTCACCATAATCCTGTCAAAATATTGAGTTATTTCTAACCCAAGAAACTGCCTCAGCAGGCCTAGATCACTTATATCAAAAACTTCATGTAAACAAGTTTTTATAAAGTTGATTGAAGCAAGAGTGATTCCTATGATTAATAGATCATAAAAATATAGAACTATAATCATCAAATTACCTTCATATTGATTCAATTACACATTTGTATCAGACGTACATCTTTCAAAGTTTTGTGAGAGCATAAAAGAATCCATTTTGGCATACCAAGATCTTGGGGCATGTTTCAAGCCATACAAATATTTTTGCAGCTTACAAAATAATGATGTATCTGATATGTATGCTTTGGTCTGCTTCATGTACATTTATAATTGTAGGTATCCATGAATAAAGAAATTTTTACATCCATATATTGCACCTCCTAGTGCTTCGATGCAGAAGTGGCCAAAACTAGCCATATAGAATCCATTTTTGCCACCAATGCAAAGGTCTCGGTGTAGTCCACTCATTGGAATTGGGAGAAATATTTTTCTACCAACCGTGCTTTATACTTGCAGGTTGATCCATATATAGCAACCTTTGACCTATATATCCATTTTCATTGGACAATTTTCCTCCCAAGTGGAAGGGAAACTAGCTCTCGGGTTGCATTTTTTCGGAGAGAGTTGAACTATTCATCCATTGTAGCTTTCCATCTAGGATAATTCCGAGCATGATAATATGAATTAGGATCATACCCAATCATCATGTAGCACTTATCAGATAGAAAATAATCATTGCAAGAAAAATCAATACATGCTCTTTGAAAATCTAACCGAGTTCTCCTTGGATCAGCAAGATTTCCAACATCTAACCCGACAAAAGAGAGAGTCTTTCGGCCCATTTTGGTAGATGAGTGGGATAATTAGGATCTGATTCAGAACTTTATATATCATTCTCACTGATATCAGAAATAATATATGATGTTAGAATAATCAACCCATAGTTACCTACCTTAGACATTAATTAAATCATTTTTGTCTTATTACCTAGTCTCGTAGATTCCACTCTATGCTAGTTTCCTTCTACATGTCCTAGAAGTAAACACTTGCTAAAAATGAGTCATGGAGCACTTGGAAAACCTCCTAGAAACCATATTTATCATGTCTTCTTTATTCCATATCCTCCAAAGTGCATATCTACTTTTTCTGAAAAACTGCCTGTTTTATTGAGAATTAAGGCAAAAGGAAAAGCTAGACTAGGTGTAGTTGACTTGTTTTTTTCCCACATAATCCTCCCTCCTTTTCTCCTAATAAAATATTGTATGATTTGTCTTTCCATCCCTCATTATATTTCCTACTTGAATTATCCAATTCATGAGCATCTTGATGGATTTGGAAACCGCTTTATGCACCTATGGGGGATTTGACTAGATTTAGTAAGCCTACTTTTTGACCTTTTCGAATGGAATCCTTATGCATTAAAATATCTCATGTAATTATATATTGCAGCATCCTATTACATCATAATTTTGGATATTGTACACTTATTCAATACAGATTAGTGTTATGCTCCAATTTCAGTCTCCTTTGATGTTAATTTTGCATGTTTGATTAGCAATTTTGTGAGTGTAATTGTTCTATCTCTTGGGTTCAATTTTCACATGGTATTAGAGAATTTTTATATCAATTTCTCTCCTTCCATATTGCTATTTCAGGTTCAACATCTTGAATGGGATCATATTATGCTGACTAAAGGGCACAGTTTATGAGCTATGGACCAATCTCAGAAGATCATCTTGACTCCATTCAATTTATTTGAGTCTAAAGCTGAGATGGAGATATTTTTGAGAGAGAAATGTATCTATAGGGTTACTATGGTAACTGAGGCAGAACCCAATGCATCTGTAAAGAAAATCAAATGGCACAACAGGAGGGATGAGGCCTATGGTCTTTTGTGTCTGAGCATTTCAAGAGACCTCCTCTTCCATATTGATGGATTGACATCACCGAATGAAGTGTGGGATAATATTATAGATATTTTTGTTAATACAGATGAGATGAGGGGACATCAAATCAAGAATTAGCTTATCTCCTTGAGTCCCAATAGCTTCAAATCCTTGCAACTCTATTTTTCCAAGTTTAAAGCCCTTATTTTGCAGCTAAACTAGTGTGGGATCGAAAAGAAGGAAGAGAAACTAGTTTTGGCCATACTCTCGAAGCTTGGCCCTGACTATTCAATGTTTTTTTCAACCTTCCATGCCACCAAGTTGAAAGCTTGAGCCTGAAAGATTCCTAAGCTTGCAGAGTTCATGGAATCTCTCACACAGGAACAAGATAAGTTGGTGATGATGGGCACCATAAAAAATTCCAAAGACCAAGCTTTGGTTGCTGGAGATTCAAGGGTGGATGCAAAAAGTAAGAAAAAAGCTAAAAATCCAAGTCTTGAGCAAAAGAGAGACAAGAACAAGTCTCAAAAGGAGCCCCAAGGTTCCAAGAAGAACTTCCAGAAGAAGAAGAAGAAAGGAGAAATGAGCAAGTGCGCATACTGTAGTAAGGGCTATCATCCTGAGAGCTCTTGTATGAAGAATAAAATTGACATGTTGACCCAAATCCTGGAGAAGAATAACATATCCCTTCCTGATTGCTCAAAGAAGAGGGAAGGAGGATCAAATTCAGAGGACAGAGAGAGAGTACATGCCCTGGTTGCTGGCACATCAAGCTCACCTAGCTTTATCATAGACTCTAGAGCTTCTAGACATATGGTTTCAACAAAAGAGGAATTATCCTCTCTTGACATGTCGAAAGATCCACCAATAGTTTTGGGAGATGACTCTCTCACTGACAGTTTTGGGAAAGGAAGGATTGATCTTGACCATGGTAAGTTCAATAATGTGTTGTATGTTCTAGGTCTTGCCTCTAATCTCTTATCAATGTATCATATGAATCACTCACACTGGGTCTCCAAATAAGGTCATCTTCTCCCCTGATTATGTTGAAATCACTAAGATTTCAAATGGTAAAGTCATAGCAAAAGGTGTTGTCGATCACACTTTGAAGGTATACATGTTTTCCCATTTTCTACCCTACTCAAACCCCTCAGCTCTTTTGATTCATGCTAATGAGGCAAGCAAGCTTTGGCATGAAATATTTGGCCATCTTAACTACAAGTATCTTTCTGATTTGAGTGAAAAATATATGGTCATAGGGTTACCAAAGACCAAGTTTTCCAAGGGAATCTGTCAAGGTTGTATCCTAGGAAAACGCCCAGAGCACAAATGTGAGAGAGCTAGTCATGAGAGAACCTCTGCACCTCTTGAGTTGATCCACAGTGACATTTCTGGTCCATTTCCTCATATGTCCATGAGTTAATCCAAATATGCACTGACCTTCATAGATGAATTTTCCAGGTATTGTTGGGTTTACTTCCTAAAGCATAAGTCTGAAGTTTTTGACCTCTTTAAATTCTTTAAAGCCTTGGTTGAAAACCAGTCTAGGAGGAAACTAAAGATCCTCAGATCTAAAAATGGTTGTCAGTATGTCAAGTCTGAGTTCATTCATTATTGTAAAGATGTAGGTATTCAGATGCATCATTCGATCCCTTACACACCACAACAAAATGGTGTTGCTGAGAGAAAGAACAAGTCACTGAAGGAGATGGAAACCTGCATGATGGAGGCTAAGACTTTGCCACCAAATTTTTGGGCTGAGGCTATAAAATGTGCATCCTACATCCATAATAGGGTGCCTCATAATTATATTAATGGTATGACTCCTTTCAAATCTTGGAGTGGGCACAAGCCAGATGTGACCCATTTCAGGATTTTTGGCTCAAAGGCTTGGGCTAGAATTCCAACTGAAAAGAGAAAGGCTTTGCAGCCCCAAAGTGAAGAGTGCCTATTTTTTGGGTCTTTTGAAGATTCAAAAGGGTACAAT
This sequence comes from Pseudotsuga menziesii, assembly GCA_001517045.1. Lineage (NCBI taxonomy): Eukaryota > Viridiplantae > Streptophyta > Pinopsida > Pinales > Pinaceae > Pseudotsuga > Pseudotsuga menziesii. The sequence continues at coordinate 347,615 of LPNX011050149.1, forward strand.
ATTATCAAATTGAGCACTAACAAATCTTTCATTGAAAGAAGTGTTCAGTTCCAAGAAGAGCCTTTAGTAGCAGTTGAAGTTGGAGAGTCTTCTTCACCACCAGATCCATTGATTGTAAGTGGAGAGACTAATGAGTTTGCTGATTCTGATATGTCTGATAATGATGATTTGATTGCAGATCTTGACAGTCCTACAAGACCAAAATGGGCAGCTAAGACCATTCATGCAGCTAGGGAACTAGCTGGAAATCCTAGTGACGCTAGGAGGACTAGATCTTAGTTTGAGAGTGCCCTTTGTATGAAAGATCCTTTATTTGTTGAGAAGTGCTATTTGATGGTTGAATCAGATCCACAGACATATGAAGATTCAACACATGATCCAAGATGGAAAACAACCATGAAAGAAGAATTCAGCTAGCTCCAGAAGAAGAACACTTGGGAATTGGTTGATCTTCCCCCAGGGAGGAAGCTAGTTCAATGTAAGTGGGTTTTCAAGACTAAGTTTGATGCTGATGGTTCACCTTTGAAATATAAGGCAAGATTGGTAGCCAAGGGCTACTCACAAGTACATGGTATTGACTACAATGAAACCTTTGCACCAGTGGCAAAGATGGACTCCATAAGGCTAACTTTAGCCATTGTAGCTTCGAAGCAGTGGGAGGTACATCACATGGATGTGAAGTGTGATTTCTTAAATGGAGATCTCACTAAAGATATTTACATGCAGAAACATGAAGGATTTGTTTCTAATCCATCTTTAGTGTGCAAGTTAAAGAAATCATTGTATGGGCTCAAGAAATCCCCCAAGGCTTGGTATGCCAAGATTGATGGCATTCTGCTGTCATTGAGTTTTTTTCGATGCAAGTATGATCCTAATGTTTATTTGAAGCTGATTCATGGTTCTTTGATTATTATTGTCTTGTATGTGGATGACCTTCTAATTACAGGAAGTTCAAAGAAAGAGATTGCATGCTTGAAGGATGCAATGAACCATGCATTTTCTATAACAGATTTGGGATTGTTGAGCCAATTCTTGGGTCTCAAAATTGCTCAATCCCAACATGGAATCAACATGAAATATTGCAATCCAAGCAAGACACCTTTCCTTTCAGGAGTTAAGCTTGAAGAATCAGGTTCTTCTCCTATGGTAAATAATACATTGTATAGGCAGTTGATTGGGTGTTTTCTTTATCTTACACACACTTGAACTTATCTATATTATGCAATTAATGTGGCTTCAAGATACATGGATCAGCCTCATGAGATCCACTAGAGAGCAGCCAAAAGGATCCTTAACTTTGTTCAAGGAACAAGAACTCATGGGATCTTCTACAAAGAAAAATTTGATCTTGATTTGATTGGGTTTACTGACAGTGATTGGACATGTGACAACACAGATTGAAAGTCAACATCAGGATATGTGTTCATGCTTGTAGAAAGACCAATCAGCTGGTCAATCAAGAAGCAGAGTACCATAGCACTCTCATCTACAAAAGCAGAGTATAGAGGAGTTGTAAATGCAGCAACTCAATGTTTGTGGTTGCAGGGAATACTTGGAGAATGTGGCTTCAAATCAGAGTTTTCAACTATTATCTACTGTGATAATCAAAGCACCATTCGAATCTACAATGATCCAATTTAGAGACAGCAAACCAAGCACATTGAGATCCACATGCACTACATCAGACAGCCTGTGCATGATGGCACCATTCATCTACTCTTCTGGGAATCTTCAGAACAAGTAGCAGACATCTTCACCAAATTTTTTTGTGAGAAGACATTCTGTAATATCAAATCATTGTTGGGGATTTCTAATCATGCTGTGAAGCATGATTGATGAAAATATTTCCAAATTTTGTTTTCCTGTCCATGTTTAAGGGAGGATTTTCCCACTAGGTTTTTGCCTCTTTCCTTGGTTGCATGGACAAGCAGTATGTAAAGGGTGACTAAGCCTTGTTGCTAGGCCCTATATTTTTTTGATATTTACTCATAAAGTCAGGCTTAAGGGGGAGTGTTAGAATAATCAACCCATAGTTACCTACCTTAGACATTAATTAAATCATTTTTGTCTTATTACCTAGTCTCCTAGATTCCACTCTATGCTAGTTGCCTTCTACATGTCCTAGAATTCAACACTTGCTAAAAATGAGTCATGGAGCACTTGGGAAACCTCCTGGAAACCATATTTAGCATGTTTTCTTTATTCCAAATCCTCCAAAGTGCATATCTGCTTTTTCTGAAAAGCTACCTGTTTTATTGAGAATTAAGGCAAAAGGAAAAGCTAGACTAGGTGTAGTTGACTTGTTTTTTTCCCACATCATCCTCCCTCATTTTATCCTAATAAAATCATGTATGAGTTGTATTTCCATCCCTCATTAGCTTTCCTACTTGACTTAGCCAATTTGTGAGCATCTTGATGGATTTGGAAACTGCTTTATGCAACTATGGGGGATTTGACTAGATTTAGTAAGACTACTTTTTGACCTTTTCGAATGGAATTCTTATACATTCGAATCTCTCATGTAATTATATATTGAAACATCCTATTAGTTCACAAGGTTGGCTATTGTACACTTATTCAATACAGATTAGTGTTATGCTCCAATTTCAGTCTCCTTTGATGTTAATTTTGCATGTTTGATTAGCAATTTTGTGAGTGTAATTGTTATATCTCTTGGGTTCAATTTCCACATATGAAATATTATAGCTCACACTTCCATTTTCATCTCCAGAATCATCAGCAGAATGAGGGGGAATTTCAGCAATTTCTTCCTCTACTAGTTTCACATCTTGGAGAGGTTCTTTGAAGCAGACACTTCTCTCTATGAATATATTTTTGACTATGATATTCAAGATTTTGTATCCCTTTGATTCCTCTGAATACCCAATGATCATGCACTCAATACTCTGTAGTTACAAATACTTTCTCTTATCTAGTGGAATTCGAGCCCAAGTAGTGGACCCAAAAACTCTGAAATTTGACACATTCGGTTTGTGACCAAATTATGCTTTGAAAGGTATTTTTCCTTTCATGGATGAATGAGGAAACCTATTTTGAATGTAGGAAGCAAAATTCATAGCTTCAGCCCAAATATTTGCAAAAAAATCTTTATCTTCAAGCATCCAGGTTGTCATATCTCTTACAGCCCGTCTTTTCCTTTCCACTACACTATTCTGCTGAGGTGTGTAGCGAATAGTGTGCTGAATCTTGATTCCACTTTTAGCACAAATTTACAGCAGCTCAGATTTGATTTATTCACCTCCATTTTCAGATCTGAGATATTTGATCTTTCTCCCAAAACCATTCTCAACAGAAGCATTAAAATCTATGAACTTTTCAAGGACTTCATATTTTTTCTTGAGAAAATAGACCCATGTGAATCTAGACAGGTCATCGATGAAAGTGAGCACATACCTCAATACATTCATTGAGGTTGTAGAAATTGGACCGGTGATATCAAAATGGATTATCCCAAAAATACATGTAGTTCGACTTGCTTTTCCCGATCAAATTTATGCTCATGATGCTTGCCGGCAATGCATCCTTTGCAGATTCCTTTGGAGGCTTGGATTGTAGGGAGGCCTTCCACCATGGAATGCTTTTGAATTTTATGCATGTATTTGAAATTTATATGTCCAAACCTTTCATTCCACAGTTGGCTTACCTCATTCCCATGATTCAGAAGGGTGGTAGGCTTTGCATCAGGAAGAAATTTGGAGAACTCATAGGTCTTAGCAAAATGATTCACTATCCTTGTAGCAATGAGTTTTATGGATGCAATATCTGAGATCTCAACATCATTTGGGATGAATGTAACTCTTTTTGGAAAACTTGTTTGTGTCATTTGATAAACAGACAACAGTTTTGAAGCCAAAGAGGGCACATAAAGAACATTTTTGAAGCTTCGGTGTTCTAGTTTAATAGTACCTTTTCCCTTTGATGTGATTTGAGAGTCATATCCCATGTGGATGGAGATGTTGCTATCGGAGTCCAGGGATGAAAAGGAGTCTTTGCTTCCCACCATATGGTTCGAAGCACCAGTGTAAATGAGAAGAGATCTAGGATTCAAAACATTAGACATGAGGACATGTCCTCTTTTGGGCTAAATGTTTCGATCTTGATTATCTTTATTCCTTGCACCTTCAAGAAGATTGATGTTGTTCTTCTCAAGGAAAAGGGTCATTTGATCAAGTTGTCTCTTCATGCAAGAGTTTTCAGGGTGAAATCCTCTTCCATAGTAAGAACATTTGATATTTACTTTACCTTTTTGCTTGTTCTTTCTTGAGCCCGAGGGCTCATCTAGTTGTTGGTATTTCTCCTTTGGCTTAGGAGGGTCAAACTTTGTTTTCTCTAGGATTTTTCTTCCCTTTGACATTTGAAGCTTTGGGTCCTCCAAAAAACAAGGCTTGATCTTTAGAGGATCTGATGATTCCCATTTAGACAAGCTTGTCATGCTCATTGGTGAGAGACTCAATGAATGCATTGAGGGTCAACATATTCCAATTTGGAATTGTAAGATTTCCAGTATGAAAGGTGGACAAAAAAAAAGTAATATGGGCCAAGTATCAAAAGGATGAGTTGATCCTCTTCCTTCTCAACTTTACACTGCTTCAACTGGAGCATGAGGTGCTTAAACTTGGTAAAGAAGTCATTCATGGTTTCAAAGTTTCCTGGGTTTAGAGATATCAACTCATTCTCCAGCTGATAGATTCTAAAGTTATCTCGCTTATCAAACAGAGTAGCAAGTTGTTCCCATATATCCTTGGGATTCTTCAATCCAGTGAGGTGGAAGAGAAGATCCTTTGAGATTGAGAGGCACCAAAATCCATATGCTTCATCAAGCTTATTCCAATATTTTGTTCTGTCTACTAGTACATTCTGCTCTTGCTCCATCCCCATGGCGACTCTGTAGATTCCTTTGGAGTGAAATTGTATCTCAATGTCCTCCTTCCACTGATTGTATTTGAAAGGAGTGAAAATATTGCTTGAAGAGGCCATTATGCTGCTGTAGCGAATGAAATGAAAGTGCTTTGAGAAACCTAAAAGGACACAAAAAATACATAATAAGGTTGAATAACCTACACTTTTGGAGTTTGCTTCACACATGTCTTGGTAAACTCTCCACTTCTGGTGCAGAGATGGAATGTTTTGTATCATTTTGCTCAAATTGATTCAGACATATAGCATGAAACCTATAGAAGAAGAATTTACTTGTCCTGCCATGGCTCAGATACCTTATGAAATTTGAGTCACAACAATATGACGACCAAGACAAAACTTAAAGAAGATTTCATAGATCAAATTCACAGAAAAATGACATGAAAATAGTGCAATAAGGAGTTGCAGTTGTATAATTACTATCATTAATCAAAAGCAGTGATACAATGTCATACAATGGCATGAATATCCAGAAAATTTGAATCCCATAGAGGTCATTCGAATTCAGTACATGAGAGTGGCTTAGTTGTCAAATAGACACCACTCAGCACATCAGTTAACCACTTAATACAACCTTAATTGACTCTAACTGAATTGGAGGCAGTTTAGACTGAGTCTAACTGAATAGAACTCAACTGCATGTCAATTAGTAGGTGAGGGCGCATATCTGACTTCATTTAGGTGATATCAAGTGAACTGAATTGAACTGAACCAAGTCAGCAAATGTAGTTGGCGGCGCCTTTAATCACTCCATTTAACTGGAATTTACCAAAAATAGGCAAAATAATGAGGGAGGCACCTTTACAGCTTCAATTTAATTAAAAAGTAGGTGAAATAACCATTAGTTAACTAATTTGGGGTGCTTAGGTCATGCAGATCAACCCATATTTGCTCCTTGATTGAAAGAGGAGGCTCCATTAGTCTCCCCGATTGAAGGAGAAGACTCAGTTAGGATCCCTGATTGAAGGAGTATGATCTAGTTGATGATGCAGTCACATATTCGAGTCAATAACTTAGGATAAGTGGTAAATTAGGCCAAATAAGCCAAATAATGATGTTTGGGTTTGATAATGACTCCAACAGATGATGATGAGATAGTTGTTGGTAGTAGCTAGTGACATTGATCATATAGACTTTATCATGGATCATTGTTGATATATCGTTATGATGCCTCTTCTTATGTTAACTACCATATGTATCATTTTCACTTGCAATACCATATTGACTTATATCATTTTGACATGTATCATTTTGATCATTGGGACATGTATAATTTTGACATGTTATTAATCTACCGGCATATTTGAATTTCATTTGTTTTAGTTATATATCATGATGATCTTATCGGTATTGACTTGTCAATTTATATATATTGGAAGTGGTCAATGCTTTTTGGATGGATATTTATTATGTATAATGATTTTACAATTTAGGATGGATGTTGTCAAATTCAATTAAATTTCTTCATAAATTGTATGACATAAATTTGAAATATGATATTTGTTTTTTTTAGATATCCATAAATGTTATGATATAAATTTTAAATGTGATATCTATTTTTTTTATAGATATAAGTTGTTTGATATGATATTTATCTAATATTCGTATATTTAACTCACTTGTTTTAATTATAGATGATGATGATATTATCAGAATTATCTTGTTAATTTATATATACTCGATGTTGTAGATTTTATTTTGATGAGATTTAATAGGTATAATGATTTTTCTAGTTTGTATGGAAGTTTTTTTCCCTAAAAATTCATTATAAATGTTATGCTATAAAAATTTTGAAACACAATATGAGTTAATCTATAATCAAATATGTTGTTTAAGAGCCATGATATACTTAACTGATTTAATTGAAATTAAAAATATTAAATTAATAAATGGAAGCTATAAAAGAAGTAACGTGAGTTGTTAAAAAGGAAGCAAAACGTGGCTCTAAAATGGAAGAAAAAATCGACAATAAAATGGAATCCATACTTGGTGCTATTGTTGGCTCTAAATAGGAAGCTAAATTGGTTTCTTAACAGGAAGTAAAACTGGACGCTAATTAAGAAGTAAATCCCAACACTAAAAGGAAGCAAACCATGGAGCTAAAAAAGAAGCAAAACTATGTGCTAAAAAGGAAGCAAACCTTAGAACTAAAAGGAAGCAAACCATGGAGATAACAAGGACTCAATTCTAGAAGCAAAATCCAGTTCCAATTAAGAAGAAAAACTTGGCGGCACTTAGGAAGCAAAAGAAGAAGCATTTATAGAATAAAAAAAGGAAGCAAAAATGGAAGCAAAACTAGAAGCAAACTAGAAGTAATATTGGAATCAAACCCTGTCATTACTTAGGAAGAAAAAAAATCAATTATAGAATCAAACGAAGAAGTAATAACATAAGCAATACTAGAAGCAACAGAAGATGCTATAATGGAAGTAAAACTAGAAGCAACAAAAGACATAATAATGGAAGAAAAAAAAGAAGCAATAATGAAAGCAAAATAAGAAGCAAGATTGGAAGCAAAACTAGAAGCACAAAAGGAAGAAACATTTGGTGTTAACTGAGAAGCAACATTCAACGCTAATTGAGAAGCAACACGTGACGCTAACTAGGAAGTTAAAATTGAAGCCAAAAATGGATGCCAAATATGAGGCAATATTAGAATGAAAAGTGGAAGCTAAAACTAGATTTAATATGGGATTTAATTAGAGAACAATTTAGAAAGATGGTGCAATTTTTGGCACTATTCTAGGCATTATTTCTGGTGCCAATAAGAAGAAAAAAGTGGTTCTATTTCCAATGCATATAAGGAAGTGAAGTGAACATGTGGCGTGGCGCCTACAATCGAGCCCAACTCATGGAAAAAATTACATTAAAATCCAATGATATTTATGGTGCTATTGACCTATTTTGTTGTAGTGAATGCATAGAAATATTAGAACCAAAAATCCTTTGATGGCTTCAACAATATCGGTGCAAGATCTAGATCACCAATGGAAGAAGAACTTCATAACAATTCTGATATCATGTTTGAATACACAAGACATTTACAAGAGAACAAACACCTTTAGTAGATGCTCACATGAACATATCACAAATCAACACACCAATGTTTTTACATGGTTTAAACCCTCAAATAGAGAAACACTCCATGGCCCCAACCAAATAGATACTTGAGGCAATATTATTATGAAAAAGAAAGAATGTTACAAATGAGCTTCTCATAATTGATCAACTAGCAAATGACCCTCCATGCTTTTTAAAAAGAGATCATGAACCAATCAGGTTCTAAGCCATGGATCAATGGTTGTTAAGATGGAGGAGAAGTTGAACCGTCAAATCACTTTATGTCAAGAACATATCATGACTGCCAGATTACATATATACAAATGCATACTAAAGGGTCATACTTTACCTAACAGATATATTATAACAAGTTAATCTTAAGTAACTCCTAAGTGTCTAAATATCTTAACAAAGAAGCTAGAACTTGGGTTTCTCTCACCCCTCCTCCATCCATCATGTTCTTGAGAAAGTATTTCCAATGAGTTTATTATTGGTTTCTTATAAACTCTAAGCACCATGATTTCATTTTTGTCACTTATATTGTAATTTAAAATGAAGCCTTATTTAACATTTCATAAAAAATTAAATCTTTGAATATTCACTTAAATGTTTATATATTCTTTCATTTATAATTTTATAATTTAATTTGATACTCAATTTAATCTATTAACCATACAATTATCCAATCATTTAAGATCTTCAATCAATTCTCTCCTTCAAAAATATTTAAGTGTAAATGACATATANAATATGTAAAATTTTAAAAAATCACAATTTTTTAAATACTAGCAACTTCTTTTTTCCAAAATCCTTTGACAAAAATCATTAATAAAGACTCAATGAAAGCAAATAGAGTTGATGGAGTAGTAAAGGCTATCTCATATTTTAAGTGGGTGAAAAAGAATGACTCTACTTGGATGATACAATTATTAAACTGATTTTAAAATGAGTTGGTACCATTCATAATTCATCATTCAGCATGTAGTTTATGTTGATTATCATAACCATTAGTCAATAAGAGGTACCAATCAATTATATGGATGAGATTGTTCTATAAATTAAGCTACTAATTAAGGTTGACATAATCTTTTGATGATAATACATGGCCTATTACACATCTTATCCTTTTACTGAGAAATCAATTCCCTTCATGCTAACTCCTTCTTATATTACATCTTCATTATTACTTTGTTCATTGGTTGTATCTTAGCTGGTTGGGAGGAATGATTGTCACCCTCCCCACCCAGGTTCAATTCTTATAAGTGATATGTGAGTTCTTGTTGAGCCTCTTTATAATGAATGAATAGATTGTGTAATCTAGCAAGAATGTAATTTCGGCAGGGTTTTAACACAAAAAGTAAGTTCAAGCCCAAAACTTTCACATGTGAAAAAAAAAATATTACTCATTCTCACATTACATTTTCCCTCTCTTCATAAAATTAGGTAATGTTTTTCTATCTAGAAGGAGAAATGAATACCTATATCAACAAAGCTATTATATTTGAGTATTTTTACATTGGGTTGTTAGTAAATTTTGATATCTATGTTACTCATTCTCACATTACATTTTCCCTCTCTTCATAAAATTAGGTAATGTTTTTCTATCTAGAAGGAGAAATGAATACCTATATCAACAAAGCTATTATATTTGAGTATTTTTACATTGGGTTGTTAGTAAATTTTGATATCTATGTTACTCATTCTCACATTACATTTTCCTTCTCTTCATAAAATTAGGTAATGTTTTTCTATCTAGAAGGAGAAATGAATACCTATATCAACAAAGCTATTATATTTGAGTATTTTTACATTGGGTTGTTAGTAAATTTTGATATCTATGTAAAGTATTTAACTATTATTATTATTTTATTAAGTTAAGTATAATGATGTTTATTATCATATACAATTAATTCATATGGTTTAAGAAACTATGACCCAACGGCATCTAATCCATCAAAAACACCCAATGAGTGATCGTACCTAGCCCAGACCACACGAACCCTTAGCATGGATGGATTCTTTTGGTGTCTCCTCCCACCATCATGAAGTTTCAAACTATGGTCCACCTAACAAACAAAACCCCTCAACACCAATAACACTAGTAGAACTTGACACAATTTAATTACTTTTCATATAGTGAAATATGTTCAAATTAAATTGTAAAAATCCATATCCAATTACATTAATTATTGTAATTTTTCTAGGTAAGTAAGATTGTAAATATAAAAAGTATTTCTAAAAAAATATTATATTAGATATGCAATTTTTACATTTAGTAAAAATAAAGGAGTGACAAGTGTGGGATAGGGGATGGGTCATATTTCACCATGAAGAAAATAAAGAAGCAATTTTCATGGAGGAAATTGAGAATTTAATAGATAACGAAGAAGAATGCAAGTAACATTATTCAATACTTATTATTGTAAAGGAAAAAGGGATTCACTTGGTTACAGTGTATGGGACTTTGCAATATTCCTCAAAGTTCTCCATGGTAAAAACTCCCCATTGAGTTTTATCCATGCAAGACTAGTGCAAAGGACATTATTGGCTCAAAAGTTTGAATTTTTTTGTTAATTTTTTTTAAAAGATTTAATTTTATCATGTCTTCTATAAGAAACATGTTCTTTCCAACAATCAAGAAAATAAGGCTACTAGGCTTCCTATGGAGTTAGGATAAATAAATTGGAGAAACGTCATACAAAACCCCCATGGCATGTTTGAGTTTAATGACCAATCCACATTGCAAATCTACTTTGCATACCATGCAAATCTGGAGAGAGGATAAGTTCATTTTCCAACATCACCCATGTTATATTTGTCCCTTCCCATCGCTCAAGTATGGATATTTATGAGGAGTACAATGACTAAGGATGGCATATCATGCATCTTTAATTAAATAAATGATAGTTTTAGTAAGTCGATCTTTGGCAAATGGATCTATTGTTGCATCAATTTGTTTGTTGTTGTGAATTTCTTGAAAGGAGGTTTCTTTCTGCCATGTGTGGGAGTGATGAATCCTCCTCCCACTTCAAGCTTTGACCACCTCTTCACCTATGAGAACAAATAATTTGAGCATTAGCAGTTTGGATTTCATTTAGTTTTCAAGAATGGTTCCCATGACCTATTGTTATTCCAAAAATGGATGGTTTGTGTTCTGAGTTAGGTGAGGTAAAGTGTGAGGTGAAGAGATGTGCATGGGAAATTGTAGAGGCACAATGTATTTAGTCATGAAGTTTATTGGTTTTTGGGACAAGTGGAATGAAGAACAATGATGTTATGGACTCTTATGTAGTAGATACTTCTTAACACATGCCAGAAATAAGAGAATGCAAGAAGAAAGAAGAAACTTGTTGTAGCAACTAATTGAACAGATAGTGGCTCATCTCTATGTTACTTCATTAGTGGTTTCTTCTCCCTATCCATACTACTTGAGTTCTTAAATATATCTCTCCCTCTTTTCCATTTCTGTAATGCACCTAAATTATTAATTTATGTTGAAAATACTTTATTTATTATTTTAAATATTTTTTTCACAGCAAGTAAAAAATAAAGCGTATTTTGTAATGAAGTATTATTTATTAATAAAAGATACCGAAGGAGACAGAAGTGGAATACGGTTGTTGAAGAGTGTTTGCTGACCCACAAGAGGAAAATAAAAGTGGTTGAAGCTACTGAGTGAGAACTCAAGGTGCATGAGGCATCTTCCCCAAAATTAGGTCACAGCTCCTAGTTGAGTGCTAAAGAGAAGGAGGCTCATAAATGACCCAAGTCCTAGGAAAAATACTATATAAAAGTATGTCCATTAGCAACCAGGAGGTTAGCCTTGGACGGGGATTGAATATGATAATGCAAGGTATGTCACATTAAGTGGATTTTTCTCTTTTGGTTCAACAAACAAGATCGGGGGGTCTGGAGAGAGTAACTTGGATGTTCTGGGAGTTGGTTGGGAGGAATGACAATTCCATTTTTGTTTTCCCAGTAGCGGTGCCAGGTTCTTCCTCTATGTTTTTATTCACAGTAGGTTGTTTTATTTTAAGATCTGAAAGTGCTGCTATACTCATTAAGTAGAAATGTTTTACTTAATCTTATTGCACAAGTGAACTAACCTATATCGATTTGGTTAGTTATCTATAAATACTAAATTAGCTTATGTTTTGTTTATATTTATTAATGATAAATGGTATTTAGGAAATATGTTTAGATCGAGGATCCATACCTGAGCTAGGAATTACTCAATGATTATATTATTGAAGAATTAGATTCTTAATTAAATATGTAATATCGTCAAAATTATATATGTTCTTTTCCTGTGCTGTAGATCTAGTTTTCATTTCAATTACATTATCGAAATTAATATATTTCCTAAATTGCAGTAATAGTAGTAGTAAAGTGATTAAATACTAAACAAGTTACAAACAAAACAAATTCAAGGAAAGATAAGTGAATGAACCAATATTTAACGATTATGAACTAAGAGGAAGGTATACAAATCTACAATTTACAATCTAGAGCTAACTACTAATCCTAGAATCATATTCATCTATAGTCGTAGACTTATATGTATATATACAATATAGATCTTATATAAACAATCACCTACAAAATGATCATAGCTAATATATAAATCATACAACTAATCCCTTACAAATTTCGTGATTAAAACAATCAAAACCAGATTCAAGGAAACTGTATAAATCTACAAGTAAACAAATCGCAGATGCAAGAGTTCATTCCAAGGACCGATAGTAATCCCATCTGGGATGGTCGCCAAGCATTTAAGATTTACAGTAAACAAATATTAATCAAATCCAAACCAAATCGTATTCATACATTAAACTATGATTTCCATATCAAAACTTTTCCACATAAGTCGCAAGACTCAATGAGTCACATTAATATTAAAATGTGTTAATTAACTATGGACGTAAGCCCATTGTCATGGTTTCCATTGCTATACAAAGTATTAAAATCAATATATGGATACAGTAGTTCAAACTGGTGCGGTATAAACCAAATGAAAACCTCATACGGGTTAGTATTAACATGAATAATACTATCTCTACATACTTGTGGTATGAACATAGATTAAGGTTTAAATCATAAAACAATATGATCAAATCATATGCATGACCGTAATACCATCGAAGGATGGTGCCCTATTATTAAAAGAATAACCACTGAATATTTTCACAACAGTGACCCTAAGGGTCGTTCCCATCTATTTAGACAGGAAAAACACATTATACAAAGTATGGTTGTAAGTCCATCTATGATGGCTTCCACTCGGGTTTATAAACCATAAATAAAATACAAATAACAAAACCAACAATGTCGAGGTAATACCATCCATGATGGCTCCCATAGTATCATCGCAATCACCAAAATTATAACCATAATACATTTAAACTCTTTACAAAGTAAAAAGGTTGTAAAATCTCTCTGTAAACAGAGTGAAAACCCCATGGAGGTGGTACCCAAAACACACAACACTTATCTTATGCAGAGGTGGAGTCTTCCTTTGCTCTCGGCTCCTTAAGATCAGGCATAAGTACCTGCAAAAAAAACTATTTACGATTTAAGGCATGGTGGGTGCTTTGATTTTTTATTCAAACTGTATGGAAAGAAAAAGAGAGATAGGGTTTTATTTTCTTACCGAAGGCGTTCTAAGACACGGGCCTGGGAGGAGGTGACCCTGTCTCCTTCCTCGCCAGCTTTCCAACCTGCAACAAAGAGTTTCGTGGCAGTTAAAAACTTGTACTCAAACCTCGTCAAACAAGTTGAATGTAAAGATTATACACTTTACCCTTACCTAGTGTGAGTTGCAGAGAGGCCGGAGGTCATATCCTCTGAGAAGACCCTTATCTCTCCTCTTCCTACACAAAACCAATAATATAGTTGAGTTACAGATAATTCATTAAAAAGAAATCAACTTCAATTAAAACTTGGAGAAGTAAAAACCCTTCTTATACCTGGAGAAGGAAACGACGAAATGAAGCAGGTGTTTGAGCGAAGCAATGAGTTGCAAATGGCCATGGACGCCATGAATGGGAACCAAAACACCTTGGAAAAGAAATGAAGTACCTGACATCATACATCAGTGGAGGTTACATCGAGAAGCAACAATATTTCACCATTAATAAGACCAGAGCTCGACTCTCTCCTTCTTACATGCGAAACAACAAGATGCAATGTTCGGACAATGAAAGACACATTAAACATCCACCAAAACCCTAAACAATTGAGCCTTACAAGTGGATGACCAAGGTGTAATCATGAGGCCAGCGTGGAGGCCTGGTTGTGCTGTCAACTCGCAGTTAGGACACACTTTAAGGAGAGTCAACTCAAAGGTACACTACTTTTAAACCTCGACCAGAACAATAATAGCATATCAATCATTGCTGCTATCTCTTTCAACTATGTCGAGAACCATATCACATAAACCATTGCATATTAACCATTGAAATAAAATTTTATAACATTCAAACCATTGTATGGTAAACCAAAGAAGGGATGTATAATATTAACATTGGCCACTATGGCTTAGACCATATGCAATTACACTTTAAAACCTTTTACCTTCATTCCTTAGGACTAAAGTCCTTGCATTTATACCATGCGCTTACTAAAAAAACAAAAGCAAAGAACTGTAAAACAACACCTTTGGGTGTGGTAGCAACAGATGGACCTTGTTGTTACTGTAACTGGTGAAACCTGGAATTTAAGCGAAATGATATTAATAACTTACACAAGCCTCATTAACTTAACACATCAGTAAAATTGTTTGTCAAAAATTATATAAATTATTGCTAATCAAATGCATATAAAAAAAATTATTACTAATTTTTGAGGTGTATTACACTTTCATCAACATTTGAGGAGTATATAGGACCATTAAGCCTTGTCAATGTAGAACTATGAAAATGAGTCAAAAAACATATACCTTAAAAACTAGTTTTTTTTTCTTATTATTTTATGCTTCGTCATATAGTTTATTTACTAATTAAATATTCATATCAATATCTTATAAATTAGAAAGAAAAAAACAACCATATTTTAGATATTCCACTACACCCTCTTATTTCCTTTTATTTTATTCCACTACACCCTCTTATTTAATTTTATTTTAAACAACTTACAGCATTTTAAATGTAAAACATAACCACTTCTAATAATGACAATTTTTTATCTTTTGCATCTCTTTTCACATCTTCCTTACCTTACATGGAATTTTTTACCTAATATTTCCATATCATAACTGAACCATTATGCATCTTATTTCCAATGATATTATATGATGGAAATTGATTCCATCGCATTAAAGGCGAAAACCACTGTCACATTGATCGAATCATAGTCGAAAAATATAATAAAATTTAAAAATATTATGTAGATTTTAATTAAAATGAAAAAAATATTATATTTTTAAACATAAATGCAGTTACATTAAAATTATAAATACAATTACATAAATATAATTATTATTGCTTAAAATTAGATTTTAAATAGATTATAATATTTATTTTAATTGGTTATCTCAATATAATATTTTAAAGAATAAAAAATAAAGGAATAAAACTAATTTTGAATATATTATAATATTTATTTTTTTATTGGTTATTTCAATATATTTTTTACAAAATAAAAATAAAGTTATAAAACTAATGCTTAAAATGTTTTTGTATATTTGGTGGTTGTTTATCTTTCCTATTTGCAAAATGTAATATATTTATAAACTTAAATATAATTATTAAACTTTTAGAATTTCATTTTGAGTAGATTTTAATTTCTATTTTTATGACTAAATATATATTTTAGGAAATTGAAATAAAATAATAAGATTAATTATTAAAAGCTTATTAATGTCTTTATTTATAGTTTTTTTTTTTAAGGAAAAAATACCAGTCTTTGTTATTCATAATGAATCAAAAGACATCATTTACATATCAGCATGATGACTGCTAGATCCCAGTTCCAACATCTACAAATATAAATGACAATACATAGCAGCAAATTCAAAAGATAAAGTCTGATCGTAGTAGACTTTTCTCGTCATCCCTGATATATCAGGTCAGAAAGAACTGAGTAATATCGAAGATGAACTTCAAACATACAAAATCAGAGCAATACATGCTGGCAAGAAGGACTCTAAATAGAACAGAAAGAGATAATCAATCAACAACTAAAAGCATGCTGAACAAAAGAGATATTCAGCTACTCTAAAAGAGATTAAGATTGCCTTGATTCACAATCAAACCATCCATAGTTTCAGAAAATGTAACAACTCCCATATCCAAATTCAGGCCTTGTTTGGAGAGTGCATCTGCCAGCGTGTTATGCTCACGATATGTATGTTTAAAGATCACCGGCGGGTCCTTTTGAAGCATAAGTCTTATGTCGCAACACCAGTGCATCAGTGATGGAACATCAAGTGCAGAAATTATGTTTAGCCATGAGATAATAAGCATTGAGTCCCCATAAATCAGCTGCATAGGAATACCCATCAATAAGCTGACTCTAAGAATTGCCCAGCAAGCCAATAACTCTGCTCTTGTATTCGAACTTCTTCCACAACCCATAGAAAAGCTATAGAAGTGAGAATCATTGATAAAAATCACATGACCTGATCCTCCTATATAGTACGCAGTAGCTCCATCGAAAAAACCACAAGGAAAACATTTTAATGGTTCAGGGCCAAAATTGCGAACTTTGTGAATTTTCAGAGGCACAGGGTAAGTAATTATCAAGCCTTCAATTCTGGCAATCAATGCAAAGAAGGATGGAATCTTATTTTCAAATAGGCAGAGATTACGGATAAGCCAGATTCCCCAAAATATAAACAGAGGCAAGAAATAGTAAGGGGCAGAACTCGCAGTAAAAGAGAACCAAAGGTCCAAGAAAGAGTGAACAGAGCTGAAGATAGGGAAAGAGCAGTTGTATTTAACCTCAAAAAAAGTGTAAATACAGGAAGAAAAAGGACAGCAGAAAAATAGATGATGGATATCTTCCAGGTTACCTTCACAGAGGACACAACGACTGGGCCCATTGATGCCTCTAGTATGCAATTGCTCCCAGGTTAAAATCTTTCGGTATATCAATAACCAGATAAAGCATTTTATTTTCAGTGGGATAGTCAAAGTCCACAAAATTTTCAGAACCTTGTCATTTAGTTCTGAACAGCTATTAGAGATAACACAGGTATAACCTTCAGCAGCAAATAACGGCCCTGTATACTTATTATGGGTCCAAATTAAAATATCATTTTGATCAGTGAGCCGTATACGACCAAACTCCAGACCTCTTATATAATTATCCCATATAGATTTCCATTCACCAATAAGATCAAGTTCGTCTGCAGAGAACCAGTAACCTTTGGCATTTGGAGTATGATTGTGAGCCTGAGCTAAGGAGCAAATGCCAAAATCCTCTAAATATTCTCGCAATCCTCTAGGCAGAGTAAAAGAGGATCCCATACCCACGATAGGGTCTGCACCCAGGCAAATAGATTCACCATTACCAACTTGCCAGGTAATTCCTTTGCCAATCCAATTTAAGGTAGCAATGAAGCCCTTCCAAATAATAGAGGCATTATTATAAATGAAATTATTATCCCTGAGCCATAGGTGAAAAGGCTTATTTTTCAGATATTTTGCAGTGATAAGAAGATTCCAGATGCCTTTGCTGTTAACTACCAGCCAAAAAGATTTCATTCTCAAAGAAAGGCTAAAGCTAGGGAGATGCTTAATACCCCAACCACCGTGGGAAGTGGGTCGAGCCAAAAGATGCCAATCCACTAGATGAAATTTTTTAGTCTTATCAGAAGATCCCCATAAAAAGGAAAAAATCACTTTTCTAAGTTTATCTAGTATAGAGGATGGAATCGGAACCAATGCCATCCAGTAGACTGGCATGCTAGAAAGAACAACACGAATAAGGACAAGCCTACCTCCCATGGAAAGAAGCCTGCTTGTCCAATGAGAAATTTTCTTTTCAAATTTCGAAACCATCCAGAGCCAATCTTTTACCAGGTAACAATTTCGTTTCAGGAAATATCCCAAATAACTAAAACCTTTCCGAAAATCATCAGACCTGTAAGGGAGGATTCCTATAATTCTTTGGAGAATTGCCTCATCTATACCTTTTTGTAGAAAACAAGATTTGTTCATATTAATACTCATACCTGAGGCCTCACAGAAAATATCCAGAATGACTTTGAAAGCCAGCCATTCTTCAAAGGAACCCAGACCAAATAGAATCACATCATCTACAAATAGTAAATGGGTGAGAGAGAGCTTAGATGAAACTTTTATGCCTTTAACCTTCCCATTCCGTTTTGCATCCTCAATCAAGAGACTAAGCCCTTCTATAACCAGAATGAACAATAGGGGGTATAAAGGGCAGCCCTGCCTTAAACCCCGCGAGACAGGAAAGAATGAGGAAGAAGAACCATTAATAAGAATAGCGAAATTAGCTAAAGAAATGCAACCCAGGATCCAATTTACTCCAACAAGGGGGACCCCAATTTGTATAAGTAAAAGATGAATGAATGTCCAATTAACTCTGTTAAAGGCTTTAGATAAATCCAGCTTGAGGATGAGGGCACATTTATTTTGGAGTTGACGGAGTGCAAGACTTCCTGAGTAATAGCAATGGGTTCCTG
This sequence comes from Pseudotsuga menziesii, assembly GCA_001517045.1. Lineage (NCBI taxonomy): Eukaryota > Viridiplantae > Streptophyta > Pinopsida > Pinales > Pinaceae > Pseudotsuga > Pseudotsuga menziesii. The sequence continues at coordinate 366,270 of LPNX011050149.1, forward strand.
GATCAGCCGATTTTTAAGAAATCCAAATTGTTGAGGAGAGATGGAAGCATCCAGAAAGGGTTTAAGCCTCAAAGCTGCAACTTTGGAAATCAGTTTATAGCAGAGATTACAAAGGGAGATAGGTCGATAGTCAGCGAAAGAAATAGGCAGGTCTGTCTTGGGGATAAGAGCTAGAAAAGTAGAATTCAGAGCAGGAGCCACTCTGCCCGAGGTTCTAGCCAATTCCACCACATTAACAAGGAGAGGACCCAAAAGATAAAAAAAGAACAAAAAGAACTCAACTGGCCAACCATCCGGCCCAGGAGCCTTATCTTTTTTAAAGAGTTTAAGAGCCTTTTCCACTTCCAAAATAGTAACAGGGCTTGAAAAGGAATCTTTATCCTCCATGCTAATAAACGCGGGAAAGAGACAAATTACCTTCAGCTGAGAATCCAGTTTTGTCAACTTGTCATCTTCAAACATAGACTTGAAATATTGAATACCAAGGGCTTTTAAACTTTGATCATCAGAAACCCAACTTCCCAACTCATCTTTAAGACTCTAGAGAGCATTATGATTTTTTCGAGCTGTAGCCACCGCATGAAAATACTTGGTATTAGTGTCCCCCTTAAGTGCTCAGGTAATTTTTCTTTGAAGTCTTGCAGAAGAAATTTCATGATCAGTCATTTTTTGAAGAGCTGCTTTGAGAGAGCACAACTTTAGTTGCTATTCTTGGTTTAAAATTGCTGACTAAGAGGAATGGAGAAGAGAGCTAATTTCCTCTTCCAATGCAGCAGAATTATCTTTCATTTTTATCGCTTCAGATTTAGTCCAAGATTTAACCTTTTCTTTTAGAGTTCAAAGTCTGTAGGAGAGATTATTCATGGCATCCTTAGAGGGATCCGGTTGAATAAGAGGCCATTCAGAACGAACCATCTGAACAAATTCTTCATTGTCTAACCAAGAATGATTAAACTTAAAAGGATAGGCACTAGGATTTTGTTGGTCTATCCATTCCAAGACAATAGAAAGTGGTCAAAAATCCCACTTCTGTAAACCCATGCTCTATACTTTGGCAGAGAGCTGACCAGCTGTTCCGACAACAAAAAACGATCAAGCCTTTTAGAAATACCATCTTCCCCTATCCTTCCATTCCTCCAGGTAGGTCCAGCACAGGGAGGAGCAACATCCACTAAGTTATGATCAGAGAAAATTTTCAAGAAAAAAGAACCCAAAGGATCTATAAGGGCTTTGGATCCCCAGATTTCTGAAGCGTTCAAAGTAAGATTTAGATCCCCTGCTAAGATGAGATTAGGCAGAGAAAGAAGACCTCCCGAAGCTGCAGCATTCCAGAACGAATCACGATTAAGGTAAGGACCATAGCGGTTTAAAATTGAGAGATTTAAGGAAGATCCCCGGATCGAAGCTTTTAGTAGAATACCAGCAGTAGTATGGAAAGCTTTGCATTTAATGATTTTTGGATTCCAGCCAAAGAGAATGCCTCCAGAGAGACCATTAGAACTAAGAGCACAATACTCCCAGCCCGGGAAAAGTTTGGAAAAGGCATATAAAGCAGGATAAGGACTAGTCATAGTTTCTTGAAAAAGGACAACATCAGGAGAAAGAACAAACAACAAATGACGGAGGCTTTTTTGCTTGGCCAGACTCCCCAGGCCACGAACATTCAGAGAAAGGATGCACATTAAGAAACCGAAGAGTCAGGGGTCGAAGCTCTAAGGACCCAATGAGGAGGAGAAGAAAGAGATCGCTCTGCTACTTTTAATCTCTCAGATAGAGGAGTAAAAGGAGCCTGGACTGAATCAGATGAATCAAGAGGGGGCTTTCAAGACTTTTTCTTCCATCTAATAGTAACATTCTCAAAACGAATTGAATCTAGAGGGAGAACCGAGGGGGAGAGAGGTGTCTTATCAGATAAAATACTTAAATATTTTTTCAAAGATGGATCGGCAAAGGAAGGGGAAGCTGCGAGGCTGGTAGAGGGTGAACCTGAAGACTGGGGCCTAGTCTAGCCAGAAGTGGAAAGAGGAGGGAAGTCGGCCTCAGAAAACAGAGGAACAAGGGAAATGACAACCGAAGGGATAGAGGAAGGAACAATATTTAACGGGGCAACAAGAGAAAATCTAGAGTGATTTGGAGCTGAGGAAGGGAAAAGAGCAATGGCTGAAGGGGAAGGCTCCTGAATCAGAGAATCAGACAAAGGAGGTTCCAACAGGTCGGGCTCCCTTGGAGGAATACAGGAAGGAAAAAAGTCAGAAGGCAAAGAAGCTTTTTTGTTGCTAATCACTGAGTCAATTAAGTCCAGATCAAGGTCTGACACTTCCCCAAATAAAGAAATAGCATTATTCAACTGACTAGAAGAAGAGACATTTTGGACCGGAGTTGAACAATCCTTTGCGAGCGAATTTATAGGGGAATTGACAAAGGAGTCAGTCAAAGAGCGTTTAACAGGCCCACGATGAAAAGAAGGACAGTCACGGCGCAAATGGCCTGTCTCTCGACACACACTGCATCTAAAGGGTATGCCTTGAAAATCCAGACGTTGTATAAACAAACGCTCATGAGAAAGAATCTCTACTTCAGCTGGAAGGCCTTTTGTGATATCAATTTCAACCAAAATTTTTGCCTTCCTTTTATCATAGAAATTCAAGAAATCATCCTCTAAGGCCACAAACCTACCAATAGTGTTTCCAACACCTTCCAAAAGAGATTGATTCCAGAGCGGGAAAGGAAGCCATGGGAGAATTGCCCACAGATGGCGTTTTTTCACTCTTTCTCTTACAGGATCAAAGTTTACATGCCAACGATCAAGCACTAACAAGCCATTACCCACTCTCCATAAGCGGCTTAGAACCTCAGTGGCATGTGATTCCTCTAAGAAGTCAAAAACGATCCAACCCCGGACCAGCAAGCTGATAGTTGGAACATATGATAGAAATGGTTTCCAATACTTAGAAGCCCATGAAAACCAGTCCTTTTTTTCCATGGAAACATATTCCAGCCTACCAATTAAAGCGCGACGACTCAAAGCTTCCACCCTGTCCATATAAATATCCCGACCAACCACATAGTGAAGCTTTCCTTCCAATGTTTTGTAGGCCTTTGCCTTTCTACGCCTCTGATAACGAGCAGGGCCATGGTCCACTCTAGGGTCGCGAGACCCATCATAGGTCTCCACCATCAGAAACAGGAAAAAATCTTTCCAGAAAGCAATACACTAAACAGATCAGTAACTCATCACTTGCAGATTATCTAGGAACAGTCCCCGGGTAAATGAGCAACAGAAGAAAGGGCTATATATCAAAGACTAAGCTGAAAAACCTCTGATATCAAAACCAGCACAAAAAATAACAATCTACAAAAAATAGAAGGACAGAATAATCCCAAATATACCGAATACAATCCAGAAAAGCCAAGTCGGTCCACAACAGAACATAAACTCATCAAATGCAGATTATCCAAGATCAGTCCCTGGGAAAATGAGCAACATATAGAAAGGGCTATATATCAGGTACCATGCTGAAAAACCTTTGATATCAATACCAGCACAGAAAAGAACAATCTACATATAATAGAAGAACAGATTAACCCCAAATATACCGAATACAATCCAGAAAGCCAAGCCGGTCCACAACAGAACAAGACCTCAATCAATAACATACATATCCCAAAACAAATAAGCAACAGAGCGAAAGGGCTATTTGTCATTAACCTTACTGAAAACCGCAGATATCAACACCGGCACAGAAAGGATTAAGAAGAATAGTCGAACCTCAAATTTAGCTGAATACTATCTAGAGTGCCAAGTATACCGCAATCAATAGCAGATTTCAAAAACAATACTAGCACAGAAAGGAGCATCCACAATATAAAGAATGACAGTCGAACCCCCAAATTTTATCAAATACAATCCTGATGCCAAGCGGGGAAGAGAAGCCAAGCACATATGGATACAATCGACAAGAATCCCAAAGAAAAACAACGCCGGAAAGAGATCTTAAATCAAAGGTAGACAGAAATCAAATAAAATCCCTCAAATCTTTGGCCGATGAGGGTGCAACCCAAACAGCTCAACCCCAATACAATCCTCATCCAGGCCAGAGAAACCAATAATTATCACAAACGGCCAAGGGATAAACCCTAGAAACAGAGACGGAGTCGAAAAAAGAGGGCAAATTCGCAAGGAAAAACCCTCAATCCGAGCCCTTAGGCTATCAGACAGGGAGAGTCACCGAGTGCAAAGACAAATCTTAACGCCACAAAACATAGTAATCAATCCCTATAAAGGCCAATGCTAACATCGATGGAAAACCCATAAACCAAAAAGCAAATACCAGCCCACTACCAAATTCGGGCATCCAAAAAATACAAACAACCGGAGGACCAACCCCGATCAAAGTAAATTGAGTTACACACTGGGTAAGAACCACCTCAAACCCTTAGGATTCAGACCGAGAGATGACAAAATGAAAACAAACTTAATAGTCAAACCCTAATAATGCCACATCCCGATAGACACAATCAAAAGGACAAATTAACTGTACAAGGACAGCCAACTCCTTCACATCCGGAAAAAACGGGACACCACCCACACGTCGATCAAAAAGGTGACAGAAAAATGTTAAACTTCCCACTTCTTTTAAACTGGTTGGTACTAGTCCTTGATTATGAGGAGGGACTCCAGTTGCCGGGAGCGACTAAAGCAGAAATCAAGCATCCAATAAAACCCATGTCAAAAACCACTGGGAGGGTGAAGGAGAGAAAGGCCCGACCAAGTAAAAGAATAACCCAACAATAAAGCCAAATCGAATAACCTAGACTCTCCCGAATAACCCAGAAAACGATAGAAAGATAGAGTGAAATAACAGGAAACCTTATCTACCAGGAGCCGAAACAAATAAAAACAGGTTGAGAAATACCGGTTAAAGTAACGACCAGCACCACGAGGGAGCTTAGAGACCAAAGCCATCCCTTCTGAAACCTGTGAGAGCGTCATCCTGCGAGCTGCAAAAACCCTCGCTCGCCCATCGCCATCGCCCTCATTTTTTACCGACCGATAGATAACATAAGCAACTCAGCTCATCTTTATTTATAGTTAATTAGCAAAGGTCCATTTTAAACTTGAATCTATCAAATATCAAGAGGGATCCAATTTCTTGAGGTGTACATTTTTTAACCATTTGGATCTTTCTGGGTACTTGATAAATTAGGGTTTAAAATGAATCTATGTTAGTTTTTTTTTTTTAATATTTTATTTAAGTCCATATATAATTTTTATTTTTCATTTTTCAATTTTAATATTTTTTATTTATGTCGGTTAGCATAACGTGACTAACCTCACAAGATCTTCCATACTGAGGTGGAGAGGAATAAATTTGTATATACATGACATATAAAGTAATTAGAGTAAGTATTGCATCTAAGAGAAAGAAATAATTATAATAAAATAAACCAACGAGATCCATCTTAACTTGATTTATGAGTTTTTCATTATCAATAAATTTAATAAATCTTAACATAAATCCTAAATTAAAATGAGTCTATAATGATATAACTAATTATGTAGATAGGCATTTAGATATTATTAGTTTATAATAATATAACAATTTGTTTTTGTTTTTTCATATTATTTGTTGTATATTTATATTAACTTTAACAATCTTTTATGAATAATGGATATAAAATTATGTATTTTTGTTTTTGTTTAATAACTAGCTATTTTCATAAAACTAAACTTAAGTGATTGATTGTACTTATCCACATTCACAAACCATTTTACTTGTTAATATGCTAGTTAAATATATTATTATTCATTCTCAATTATAAAACTATCATAGATGAAAATAAATCTTTAATGATATAAATCTTATTATGCATTCTCTTATAAACAAATTGATTATGAAACTATTTTAAATCATTCATCAATTCAAATTGGAGAACTTTTTTCCCTCCTTATTAATTCAGGTAAAACCTACAAAATGTTTCTGAGATACATTTCAAACTCTCCAATCTACATACATAGGAAATGAGAAATGTAACACAGTATCCTTTATTTACACATCATTCCCACACCACAATTAAGACGACCCGCATCAGATGTGAGGTAAGGAACAAATGAACCGATATGAACTGCAAATCTTTCTCTTTCTGTATAATATGGTGCACTGCTTCCATAGCCAGATTGGATAAAGTAAGCACCATTCAGAAACAGATCATTCACAGATTGCCACTTCCAATTACTTCCTCCACTTGTCTCTCTATTTGTCACCTTCATAGGAGCAGAAAAAAGCTTAAGAAAAAAACAATAACTATATTGGTCATTGGGGTTATTCCATGCTAGCACTGTGGAAGGCTATTGTTCCAATAAAAAGTATTCAGTCAATATATAAATCTGTACTACATTGTATATATACCAGTTACCTCTTTTCTATAGGAATCAGTCGGCGCCATGAATCTGTTTCCCTCGCTTCGGATGGTGGGATTCGCACTGCCTCCTATTGCATATAAATTCCATGCAAGGTAGTCGTTGTTAACTACGTGAAAGTAACCGAATCGGCACCTGTATCATACATTGCTTCAGAAGCCATAGCATGAAAAGAACAGAAAAGAGCATAACTGTCTTGAATCAAATTCCAGGTCATTCAATTACAAAACAAAATATAAAACAAACCAGTACCATTCTTACAAATAGTTTTATATTTTGTTTGGAGTTAGGTTAGAAATCTTTAGAAAATATAGAATCATGGAATTTGAATAATTTGGTTGTTATAGATAGAAGTATTGCATAATTTGTTTATCATAGCTAGAAGTATTGTAGAACTCCAAATCTACATATATGGATTCAAAAATTCAATTTAAAAACTTCTAAATTTAGATTTTACTAAATAAAATTTACAAGATTACAACCAAAACTCACACATAAATATATAAATATTTGGGGTTATTTTAGTTGGGTGGACTGAGGAATAAACTTCAAATAGTTAGATGTATTCATATATATAGCTTAATCTTCGTATATTTGGAGGCCACAACAGAAACTTATGTTCCCACCAAATCCTCCTATATCTTACAGAAGGTTGTTGCTTTTTAGATTCTTCATCGAATCCTCTCAATGACCTTTTCCTCTAGTACAAGCACGAATACCAAAGCTTGACCTATTACTCGAGTACGAGCATGAATACTAAAGCTTTTGGCTAGGACTGCCATTATAGCCATGCTCCCCTAGCACCACTTACAAGCATTAACTTGAGCCTTAATTAATGCTTTATATTGGAGCCTTAATTACTATTTTTTCTTAATTGAGTTATACATGAGCAATTACTATTTTTTTTATAATTGATTGTATACAAGATGATCAGTGAAGGTAGAGAAAAGTTAGCATAATAGGTAAGAAATATTTCATTAGGACTCAAGGTTTTGTCAATGGATTGTTTCAATTTTTTTGTAAAGAAAATCTAGTGTTTGTTCACATCTTGTCTCAATAAATAAAATACAATGAATTGTAGGGAAGTCCATCTACTAAAGGGTTTCAATTTTGCATTTTTATGGATTTTAGTTTCTTATAAAAAACATGAGCTCTCTATGGCTATACTTGTATTTACATGATATAAAATTGGTAGATTGGCATGCTATGGTGCTAATCATTTGTGATTCTCACATTTCTAAGCATTGCATTGATTATTGGCATATGGGTGTTCTACAATCTTTGTTACCTTAATCTATTGATTGGGTTTCCTTTTACTCATTTTTCCTTCCTTATTACTATTTTGTTGAGTCTCCCACTATCCAACTCTATAAATTGATTAGTTTCTCATGCAATCCTGTGGGATCATTATTAGCATTATACTATTATTTTATTTAGAATCATACTTTATTATACTAAGATGCTTTAGGGATCATGTTTGTTACAACTTGATAATATGATATAAAAGGGTATTAAAAATGGGTTGATAAAAACGGATACCTACAATAAAAGGTGAACTAGGGGTTTTCTTAATTGAAAAGGTATATTAAAAGGATTCAACAATACAATTTTAAGAGTCATTTTCAAATATTTAATGAAATTAAAGACATTCTTTAATATACTATAAAAAATAATGCTATAAAATCAAAACCTTAAAATAGATAAACTGCTCCAAAATAAAGTTAGATACACATGCTTGAAAATTTGAACCTGCTATTTTAAAAAAAAAACAACTTTTACACCTAATAACCTAAGAACTGTTATAAAAGATGGAACAATAAATAAATCCAAACACTATACTCCTACCTTGATGCATTCACAGTGCACTCACACAAGTGTACAACCTATTAACTACCTCACCAGGATTGCCTTCACCACCAGAGATTATAATAGAAGATATATCATTCTATCACCAAAGTATTTAATGTCCCAAGTAGGACTTGAACTGGCTTAATACCTGGGCATCCGTTGAACTAGGTTTGGGCCAAAACGATTAAATGCTAATGTCCCTTTCAGAATCTTATCAGCTTTATAGCTATCATCGTGGCCCATCAGTATTGCCTGCACACAGTGAGATGCGGAACATCAAAAATTGCATCACATGAAGTTAAAACTTATCATTGTAGCCCATCAGTGTTACCCAGACACGGTGAGATGCAAAACATCATCAAAAATTGCGTCACAGAAGTTAAAAATTGATCACATACTCTTCCTATTGCAAAACCTAATACTCTTCCTATTGCAAAACCTAACCTTGTCATGATTGAAAAAATGACAATTAGAGATCGTAATAGCAGTGGATGCGTGAATCACGTCGATAAGCCCATCGGTGCAGTGAGAAATTGTGCAATGATCTATCCAGATGTTGCTCGATCCAAAGACGGCGATCCCGTCCCCGTCCGATCCATGCCTGTAACCACTATGATATGGCGAGTTTCTCACCATGCCGGGCCTCGAAGACACGCAGTCGTGAATGTTCAGACCGTGGATTATCACATGGCTCACATACTGCACAGTGATGCAGGGCCCATAGGCCATTTCGACGTTGGCCCCTCGTCCGTCTATAGTCTTATAGCTGTTCACCATCAATTCCTCTTTCAATTTTATCAACATTCCGCGCCGGAATATGATCCACAGAGGCGCCGATTGGATTACTCCATAGCGCAGGGTGCCGTATTTGGGATTCACAGGATCGTCCCCCGGGTCGGTCACAGTGTATATTCCCCCATACTTCCCTCCGATTGCACCGCTTCCGAAACCGATTGCACAGTCGGCCAATGCTTGCCGGTGATATGCCCAATTGGCATCGTTTCTCCAGCAAGCGTCGATTTCATTCAAAATTTTGTAGCTGTAATATGCTCCCAAAGATCTCCTTCCTTCATGGGAAGAGTTCAATAGAATCCTGAAAATTAAGAAATAAGAAATCCAGATAGTTCAGTGACATAATGGAATGGAATAGAATAAGAGGTGTATTTTAGGGAAGAATATTTATATTGGTAGTTGATGTATGGATAATAAGTATTTTTTAACTTGAAAAATATCAAATATCTGTGAAACTAGAAGGTAGTTGAGGCTTAGTAAATAATGGGTGATTATAACTACTCACAAAAAAATGTAGTTGAGGCTTCTTAAATAATGGATGATTACAACTACTCACAAAAATAAAGAAGATGCTACCATAAAAGAGATCATGTGACATGGTGAGACCAATTGAGCATTGTGAACCTTCCAGTAAATAATGAATAAGGTACATCATCCATACTCACTAATGACTATCTGAACACTAATGGCTATCTGAACAGGAATTTATTCTGATAAACAATCAGTACTTAACTTTTATAACTTTTTAACTTGCCAAAATTGATCTCAAGAAAAGGAATAAGCTTTTAAACTTTATAACTTCTTAACTTGCCAAAATGGATCTCAGGAAAAGGAATAAGCTTTTAAAGTAAACCAAGTATTTTCCTTCTTAAAGTCAGACCAAAATTGGTGTCAGTGAAAGTTAATCATTATCATCGTCATCACTAACCACAAATTAAGTAAATGTGTTATTTATCATCAATGTATCTAATTGAATAAAAAAGAAAAGCATTTTAAACCGATTAACAAAATCTTCTGAAAAAACCTTTCATTTAGAAAAATAACATCCACATAGTCCATTCAATTGAGTAAACTGAATAGAATTCACAGATTCCTACCCAGACAATGGGTGATTATAACTACTCACAAAAAGAAAGTAGTTGAGGCTGAGTAAACAATGGGTGATTATAACTACTCACAAAAATAAAGAAAATACTTCCATAAAAAAGATCATGTGACATGGTAATACCAATTGATCATTATGACCTTTCAGTAAATAATGAATATGATACATCATACAATATTCACTAATGGCTATTTCACTAATTGTTATCTGAACAGAAATGATTTCAGATAAACAACCAATATTTAACTTGTAACTTATCTATATTCACTAACCACAAACCTATCTACATTCACTGATCACAAACCTATCTACATTCACTGACCACAAATTAAGTGAATATGTTTTTACATATAACCATAAATAAATAAAGCATTTTAAACTAATTAACCAAATCTTCTGTAAAAGAAATTCCATTTCCATTTCTTTTACAAAAAAAAACATCCACATAGTCGATTCATACCGATTAATCAATTGAGTAGACTGAATAGAATTCACCAATACCTACCCAGACGAAAGTTTGGCTCCTTCATGGATCTCTAATGGCGGAAAGTCATGGAGCATATCAGTGATGTTTGCAGCCATTGAAGAATAGCTGCATTTTTCTGTACATACTGAGTACAATAACGCCACGCTAACCATCCTGAAAAGCAGTGTTACTTTGCTATGTTTCTTCATATTGTTATGCCTGAGCTCCGCTAGATCATTAACTGCTGTTTTGCAGAAGCATTTCAAGCCCTTGGGGTAAACATCTGGGCTTCAGAAAGAGCACATTAGAAGAAGCCCCATCTGTGCAGCAGAGGAAGAGATATTGCAGCCTAAGTAAGGTGAATGCATTAGATTTATTGGAAAACTTAGTCGGCGACTAGATCCATTGTTGAGTTGGTGCTGCGCACGATCAATTCGTACGCGATTACTTGCAGGCTAACGTGCTCAGCATCATACCTACATCTTTGTTTAAAATTCTACAGCGAAACGAAGCCGCCATACAGTTCGCACTAAGCGCCATGTGTATAATTTCTCCTTTTATTGAAGGTTTTCTGACTTTTGACTTTTCTAACGTATTTCATATCAACTTTCCAAAATACCTTTTTCGTTTAAATAGGAATTTGACCAAGTTCTATACAGATCTAAATTGTAGAATAATTAAATAGCTTAATATGTTTTATTCTATAACATGGGTATGACTCTTAATACGCAGAAGACAAAAATTGGGATTATAAAATCTAAGAAATACATTGATGCAAAATATATTTATGATAATAGAAATTAAGAGGAAGTGACTTCTTACAAGTATCTAGGAATTTATATTCATTAGAAGCTCAATTGGAACTATAGCATTGAGAAAATGATTAATGGAGGGTGGAAAGCTTATTTTGGTCTTGAAAATAACTCGGATAAAAAGAAGTTCTTATTTGAAACTCTTGTCATCTATGTTGTCTTGTATGGTTGTGAAGTATGGGGGTGCAACATTTTTATAGAGTCTTGGAGGAAGATTGAGCAAATCCAGAAGCGGTGTTTATAACTTATAACCTCAAAATTAAAAGCAATACGCCTTATCCTATTCTCCTCATAGAAGTGGGTTTTTCTCCCATCGAGAGCATTGTTATGACTAGGTACTTGATGTACAAGCATAAGATAGATAACATGGAAAACGAGAGACTTCCTAAAATTTATTTAAACTCAAGTCAAAACCAACTACGCCTCAAGCGGTGCTGGTGTAAAGATACCATGGCTTGGTTAAACCATTAGGGCATTAATGAAAACAACATTTTGCAAAACATTGACAATGTCAAAACTATTATTACTTCTAAGTTTAAAGATAAATTATGGTGTGAGGAAATTTTAGCGGTTAAGAGAAATTTAAGATACTATAAGGAGGTCATTAATCCTAACTTGGAGGATCAGAAGTATCTCTCAGTAGTAACTAGCTCACGGAATAAAATTAATATAGCCATAGCGAAACAGGGCATTGGTCTATTCCTAAAACTCAATGGGCGGAAAGGGTTTGCCATCTGTGTGATTCTATGAGCGTTGAGGATGAAAATCACTTTCTCTTAGAGTGCCTTGCTTACACCCACATTAGATCTGAATTTCATAGTATTTGCTACGTAAATTTGAACCTGAAATTCGACAGCTTTGATGTCTGAAATTCGACAGACACATGTCCGTTATTAGACGACAACATTTTTTTTGGCGTCGATGGGAATTCATCGGTTATTCGACAACATTTCAAACTTCGTCGATATTTCGACAGCATATCATCGTTAAATGGGAAATTTATACTTGAGGGTGTGTGCAAGAAGTTGAGGGACCTTTTAGATGCAATCTTACTTTTTAGGAACAGGCTCACATTACATAGAAAAAGAACACGCTCCTCTTCCATAGCACTTGGAATAGTAAATCCGAGCCTGACATGTCAGCAGACATGTAGGCCAGGTAACAATAATGCGCACGCATTATAGAACTCCAAAACGCGTGCGCGTTTTGTAAATCTAAAAACAAATAAAAAAACACACAGTCCCGACCCGAGAGTCATTTTCACCAAACAGGATCGCAATTACGATGGCGTGCCCATGCCCTAGGAGCTTGGAAGAGTGCCCATTCCTCGATTTGAAGACAAATCCTCCGGTGAATCGTCATATTAACAGGTAATTCATTCACCCATATCTTTTTTTTTCAATTAGATACTTAAATAACCATTTTTTATTTGTAAATGCAATAAAAACCATAAAAAAAACAACCATCTCATAGCCAAAACACCAACCAACCAAAGATGATGATATGCCAATGTCTTTCCCAAGACTAAACACATAAATTGATCACATACAATTGACACAAATGTTTCTAGGCAATGCCATTGGAAAAAACCCTATTGACATGCATTATGTAGGAAGACTAAACTTTTTATTTTCTTTTTCCCTCATAAAAAACAATTTAGATGCTATTCTATATCTAATCAAATGAAACTCTCTAGTACATAAAAAAAAATAGAATAGTCAATAACCCAAACAATTACATGACCAAAAGAGCCTACCCTTCAAGAGAAATTCACCAACAAACCAAATATTGCCTAAAAATCTACATCATATGCCATACATATGAATTAAGGCCTTTAAAATTTCAAGCAGGCCAAAATTCCTAGAGATTGTGAAAACCATAACCATTAGAAAAAAAACCACTCTCACTAGAATCTAGGAAGCATAAACAAACATCTTTTCAATATGACTG
>LPNX011050150.1:11055-24038 GCA_001517045.1 Pseudotsuga menziesii
GCAGAGGTGCGAAGAGTTTGGAGTCATGGTCATCCCATTTTTGAACATTCTGAAGTCTCTCAACAACCAGCCTCTCTTAGTGAGGTTGGAACCAGTTACCCAGCCTCTGCAGTTCATGCTGGGGGCAAACTCTTAGCCTCTGCAGGTCATGCTGAGAGCAAACAGTCAGCCACTGCTAGTCATGTTGACACCGTTGAGAAAACTGGTCGTTTGAAGTGAAAACTTAAGTTCCCTTGTATGTTATGCGAGGGAAATCATCTTACTCACCTGTGCCCTACTATTGTGGAGGTACGAAGAGTGTGGTCCAAGACTCAAGATTTTCCTTCTCCTGAACAACCTATAGTTTCTCAACAAACTACTCAACCTTTGGTTGATCAAGTGGTCGAACAAATCTTAGATTTGGTCGATCCCATTTCTTTCGAAGAGTGATCCTACTGTGATTGAACCAATGTCATCTTTGGTCAATCCCACTCTCCCTTCCGAGAGTGGCTTTCACGAAGCGGTTGAATCGATTCCAGTATCGATCAATCCCACACTTCCTTTGGAGAGTGAAGTTCTACTAGTCACATTTTCTTCACTGCCAGTTTAGAACTTACTGAACAACGGGGCACTGAACTTGTTTCAGATCAACCCCCACCAAGCCCTTGGATTGCTTCCTTTGATTGGGATAGCCTAGTTGAGCCGCTCCTTCCTTCTAATGCACCTTTCCAGATAAAGGTCAAAGTTGAACCATATACGATTTCTCATTGTATTGTTGATGAAGGAGCCTCAGTTAGTATTTTGTCTGCTCGTGCTTGGCGAGGCATGGGATCTCCCAGCCTTGTGTCGATTGCTAGTCAGTTACTGGCGTTTGATAGAAGAACTTGTATAGCCTTGGGAATTATTTCTCAAACACCTGTTACTTTGGGTGGGAAGACCGTCTTAGTTGACTTCATGGTGATAGAAGTCCCCTTGGACTTTAATATGCTCCTTGGACGTGATTATGTCTATGCCATGCAAGCTGTGGTGTTAACATTCTTTCATGTGATGTACTTTAATCATGGTGAAGAAATTGTCACTATCGATCAGTTGGATTTTCTTGATCTGTTTCCTGACCCAACTAGAGAACAAGTCTTTCCTTTATTGATTCCCAGTGTTTCTGTAGACACCACCCCACCATAGGTGAACTATGTGGCCTCTTGTCCTTTGTGTTCAATTGCTTCTGAGAAGCAGCCTCTATTTTCATGCTTACCTTCTCGGGACTTGGTCCCAGCAGTTGAACAGGTAAGTCATCCTATACAGACCATGGAGCATGCTCTCCACTCTGTTAATCCATTTGAAAGTTTAGACATGTGTCCTATCTCGGATGATCTCCTTCCTTCGGATGAATTCATCCTAGAGTCTTTGATACTGTCTGACCTTCTTTTGGATGTTGGTTTAGTTGTGACTAAGTCTAACCCTGATTTTCCTAGTAATCCCGACCTTTCTTCTTATGTTGGTCTTGTTAAGTCTTTTGAATCTTCCTTTGAACAACAAGTTAGTGATCCTGATGAGTTTGATTTTTCTTTTGAATTTTTCAACTCTTGTGATATTGAGTTTGTTCCTACAGACTCTATCTCCCTTGTTGATTTTTTCTCTCCTTCTGAGGTTGATTTTACTGATTATAAACCCTCGAGCCTTGGTTCTATAGAATCTTCTTCGGTCGATTCTGCCTTGACTTTCCCTTTTGTAGAAGATAGCAAAGTCACATGTGTTTCTACCAAAGTGACCCGCATCAGATTGTTCCTTCTAAATATGATTATGATGTTGTTGTTTCTTGGAGACAGGATTTGTATTTGGGTTTACAACTGTTTACTGGCCTTACCTTGTTGTTCAAGTCGTAATTGAATTTGCATGTGCCCTTCTCGTGCTTATGAGCCTGATGCCGTCTTCCCCGCTTTTAGCTCATTGTATAAGCCCTCATCTTTGTTCTCATCGTCCCCCAGCCTTGTATCATTTTGCCTTTGCAACTTGACACCCTTTACCTTGAGGAGAGGTTTCCCGAGTGTCCTTATCTTGCTCGCTTTCCTTGCATTATGCATAGGTTTTTTCCTTGCGCTTGGAACTAGTTCCGCCTGCTTATGACACTCATCTCCTCACATTTAGAGCATTATTTCTGCTCTCCTTCGAGCTCGTTAAAAACAGTAAGGAGGCTGCGAGTTGACTTTTCCGGACTCGTTAAAACTTCACGGGAAAGATATTGAGTTTCTTTAGGCCCAAGTCTGACTCCTCAAAATAGACTTGACTGCCGAGTAAACTTGTCCGTTTAGGCTCATTAAGAATATGCGAACGGGCATCTGCATTGGTGGTAGGTTATCTCTTTCTCAGACCATGCGGAATAATACGAGGAAGGATCACTCTCTTTTCTTTTGAATTGAGAAGAGTATTCTCAGGTATAGGTTTATCACTTTTTCGGACCTGAGGGACTAAATTTACGGAAAAGGAACACCCGGTTTGAGCTTAGTTTTCTCTTTTTCGTGCTCTGGACCCAAACATGAAAAAGATTCCGAGTGTACTTTGTGTCTTTGTCATGCTCGTTAAACACTAAAGAAAAAAGAAACGATTTTATTGTTGTAAGCCCCATTTCTCGTAACCAAATGGATCTTTCCGAGTGATCTTGCTTTCCTTCACACTTCTAAAACTCAAGCTATTCTATGCTTTTCTGGAAGGAGCGTTGGGTAGGTGGTAATTTAACCTTTTTCGGACCTTCCTGATTAAGTACGAAAAAGGTGCGCCTTTTCTTCTTCGGAAGTTAAGAGAGTTTTTCTTTGGTTTGTTTTATACTTTTTCGGCCTTAGGAGACTAAATTGTACGAAAAAGGACCCCCCTGGAGTCTTCTTTGGAGTTTTCATACTCTCTAAACTATGAAAACACCGTCGAGCATGTACTAGTTCGGGCTCATAAAATCCACGAATTAGTGCTTTATCAAGCATTCTTCTTTCTTTTCTTCGAGCTTGCCAAAAATGAAGATTGTCCCGAGTTTTCTTTCTTGGACTCGTTAAACTTTTTACAAGAAAGAGGGGATACTATCAAGCATTATTTTCCCATCTCTTCAAGCTTGTTAAAAAATGAAGAGGGAACCGAGTTTACTTTCCTAGACTCGTTAAAATTTAACAGGGAAGGTAAAGAAGAAGTTTTCTCTTGTTTTCAGTAATGGCAGCCTGTCCTCCTTGAACATAGCACTCTTTGTCTTTCGATATCCATGTTTCAGTGTCTACTTGTGTTCAGATATCACTTTGATTTTTTTACTTCTCCTCTTGTCCGTTATACCTGGGGAATCTGATCATGTCTCCTACATGACAGATAAGTCTAGTTTTTCTCTTTATAAGTTCTACGCTGCCTTGGGTCATCTCTGTGGTGTGCTCACTGTTCAAGGACTCTTCCCAAATGTCCGTTTTGTAGCCTAATTCCATCATTGTTATATATGTTATCTCTTTGTGTCTCCCTTCTTTTTCCTAGTTCCTAGTCACTCTTGTGATCCATTGGAGGATCTGTTGCCTTCCTTATCGTAGCATGGTTCCGTTTCAGCACTTCCTGATAACGAAGACCTAGAGTTTTGACGATGGTACCTCAGGATTCACTTTCATCATTGGTGAATTCCTTTGCTTCAGTTGTTCATTATCATCTATTGATTGACAAACTGTTGAATCCTTTCCATGTTCGACTTTAGCTCCCCTTATTCACATGGCTTGGATTGTACTGGTTCTTTGGGATCCTTTATGAAGACCTTAGTTCCTCTTTATGGACTAAGTTGCGCAAGATTTTGTTTTGTTCCTATACACAGCTTCCAGATCTTTGAAGACTCATTCTTGTATATTGTGGCTTCAATCCACCTTTGTAATATACATGGTGCTATATGATGTACTCAAATATTGTAAAGGAGCTAGTGTTCTAGTAAATTGAACATAGCATCCTTAGATGTAACTTTGTATATGACATTACTATGTATTTGTTTCAGGTACTCTCTCTTCTCCATTGGATTTCTGAGTTCTCCAAAGCTGATGTTTATAATGTATCTCGGCCATTGTTTCCCTCTGACCTCACACATTAGGGGGCATCTGTTATCCACCTAAATGGCACCTCTCCATCTGAGTGCCGACATTCCTCATGTTGGTACACAAAAGGACATCTATGGATTGAGGTTTTCTCAGGGTACTATAGATTGGCTTGTTGCACAATACATTTTTCCCCCATCCAGCCGGTTACTTTGACATTTTACTATGTTGACTTGCATTCGCGACTTTCCTTTTATGCAACTCGCGAGTCATTTGCGAGTGTCTCTTATAACAAGTCGCGTATGTTTGTATTTGCGGGTTTCTCTTGTAGCAAGTCGCGAATCATTCGTGGGTTGTCCTTCTATATACTCGCAAATATGTCCCTGAATAGTTAAAAATAAAAACACGTGCTAATTGGAGATTAGTTAACTCATTTAACTTAATTTCCTTAACTGCTACAACTTCCCCAACCTTCGAGAACTGCCTTATTTCACCCATATAAATACAGGCCTTGGGGAGGGTATTGGATATATAGACTTGGAGAGCAAAGTTATGCCAGTGGATTGTATACAGAAGTTTTTAGAGCAGTGGAACTCAGAATCCTTTGGTTACAGAGGAGTCCTTGTATCAGGCGTTGGGTTGTAATCTGAACTTCTTCATTATTGATAATAAAGAGAATCCTTCTTCCATATGTGTTTCATGTATCTTGGTTTGATAAATGTTTATGTTTCTGCATCTTATATGTGATTTATCTAACCTACTTATATATATATGAATCATCTTGTATCTGGAAGATTGTCTCTTGACAGGTGAAGAGGAGCAATTTTGAAGACTTTGAAGGTGAAGCAGAGAGGAAGAGGATAGCAAGGATCGACCTTCGTTTAACAAGTAAGTCCTTCTAACCCTCCTATTTACTATTCTGTACTTTAGAAGTCAATTGTCTGCAAGTTAATTGAGTATGTTGGTAACCCCATACCTATGGTTATTTGGTGTATATTCCTTTACAACAGACATGTTGAAGTGGACATTAAGTGAAAGAAAGAATATAAATAGAGGGTGAGCCTCTTTATTTATTACACACACACACTCACTCACTGGGGCGCATGAGTGAGAGAGGAGAAGCTTTCTCAAGTGTGTGAGAGAGAACAAGCTGTGGATATCATCTTTTCTGTTTTTAGGTTTTACTGCTGCCATTGGTGCTCATTCTATCTCTAAGGAAGTTGTGGGGTTTTCTCCTTTATGGTTTCCCCAAGGAAAATTCTTTGTCTCTCTTGTCTCTTGTGTTTATTGTTGTGCATGCTATTCTCTCAGTTAAAGATCCTAAGATGATGCTAGCGGGAATGATAAAAATCTAAAATTATTTTGGGTTAGGGATTTAGAGGGAGAGAGGTAGAAAGAGAGAGATAAAGAGATTGGTGATTAGTGTCTTAGGTACATAGAGAATGAGGGTTAAGGTTTTAAAGAGATATTGGAGGTTAGGGTTTAAGAAAGAGAGAGAGGAAGGCAGCGGTACAGAGAGGGAGTGGGTTAGGGATTTAAAGAGAGAGTGAGATTTATGGTTAGGGTTTTAGAAAGAGAGAGAGGAGAAGAGATATTGGTGGTTAGGGGTTTTGAGAGAGAGAGCAGGGGGGGGTTAGAGAGTGAGAAAGAGAGATATATTATGACTTGTTTTTTTAGAGACATAGAGAGAGATACTAGGGGTTAGGGGTTTAGAGAGAGAGAGAGAGAGAGATGAGGGGTTAAGGATTTTTATAAATGGAGAAATAGAAAGAGCAGATTTCAGGATTAGGGGTTTAAAGAGAGAAAGAGAGATTGGTAGCTATGGATTTAGAGAGAGTGAAAGAGACAATGAGATGGATAGGGGGAAAGAGGTTTCATTAGAGGAAATTTCAATTTAAAATGGTCCTTCCAAAAATAATACAAATTCCATGTCATCATGTATTAGCTAATCAAAATGCTTTAAAATTCAAAAAGGGAGCACCTCTTAAACAATATTTTAATATAAATTTGGGGATAGGTATCATAAAAAAAACTACTTTTTTTGTTCGTTTAAAGAGAGAGAGGGAGAAATTGGGGGATAGTGGGTTAAGAAGATAGAGAGATGGAGAGAGATTACAGTTAGAGAGAGAGGGATTGGAGATTAGGGGTTTATAAAGGATTTTAGAGAGAGGGGAAGAGAGAGAGATTGCAGGAGAGATTGGGGGATATGGGTTTAGAGGGAGAGAGAGAGAGATTGGGAGAGATGGTTTTAGAGAGAGAGAGAGATTGGGTGCTAGCGCTTTAGAAAGAGAGAAAGAGAATGATATGGGGTTAGGTATTTCATTAGAGGAAATTTCAACTCAAAATGGGCCTCCTGAAATGAATTAATAAAATAATAGTTAAAATAATAAAATAATATTTATTAATTTTGGAGGAAGAAAAGAAAAAAACTACTTTTTTGTTTGTATTTTTGACATATCTCCCTGTGTTTTTACTCATATTTCAATCGGGAGAGCTCGTTGGATGAGGAATTAAATTCCACATCCAATGAGTACCCACTCAGCATACTTTTGACGGACCCCACTACCCCCAAAAAATAAATACCTGAAAAATGGAATGATGACATCATCATTCCATTTTTTCAGGTATTTCTTGTTTTTGGGGTAGTGGGGTCCGTCAAAAGTATGCCGAGTGGGTACTCGTTGGATGCGGAATTTAATTCCACATCCAACGAGCTCTCCCGATTGAACTTTGAGTAAAAACACGGGGAGATATGTCAAAAATACAAACAAAAAAAGTAGTTTTTTTTATGATACCTATCCCCAAATTTATATTAAAAAAGTGTTTAAGACTTATATGGTATTTCAAATTTAAAGCAATTTCATTGGCTAACACATGATGACATGGAATTTGAATAAAAGTTAAAAGGCCCATTTTGAGTTGAAATTTCCTCTAATGAGAGAGAGAGAGAGAGAGAGAGAGAGAGTTTGGGGGATAGGTGTTTAGAGAGAAGCAAAAATAAAATGAGAGATTGAGCGACAAGGGTCGAGAGAGAGAGAGAGGTTGGAGGTTATAGGTTTAGACAGATAAATATAGAGAGATCATTGGTGTTAGAGATAAATAAATTGGTGGTTAGGGGCTTATATATATAGAGAGAGAGAATGAGTGTTAAGGGTATAAAAATAGATTTGAGGTTAGGGGTTAGGAAAGAGAGAGAGGGAGGGACAGAGATAGATAAGGTGGGGGTTGGTGATTTATAGAGAGTGTGATATTTATTGTTAGGGGTTTAGAAAGAGAGAGACAGAGAGAGGGGAAGAGAGATTAGTGGTTAGGGGTTTTGAGAGATATAGATATAGAGAAAGATGGAGATATCAGGA
The DNA here is from genome assembly GCA_001517045.1 of Pseudotsuga menziesii. NCBI lineage: Eukaryota > Viridiplantae > Streptophyta > Pinopsida > Pinales > Pinaceae > Pseudotsuga > Pseudotsuga menziesii. The sequence continues at coordinate 18,425 of LPNX011050150.1, forward strand.
TATAGGTTAGAGACTGAGAAATAGGGAGAGAAATTGGGATTTATTTGTTTAGAGACATAGAGAGAGAAATATATTAGGGATTAGGGGTTTAGAGAGAGATTCAAGGAAATAGGTTGGAGGTTAAGGGTTTAGAGAGAGAAAGATAGAGAGATAATAGGGGTAAGGGGTTTAGAGATAGAGATTCAGTATTAGGGTTAGGAGTTATTGGGGGTTAGGAGTTTAAAGAGAAGAGGAATAGGTAATTTGTTGTTTAGATAAATAGATAGATAAATATTTATTGTTGGGGGTTAGAGAAGTAAATAAGTATTGTGGGTTAGAGGATAGTGGATTAGAGAGAGAGAGAGAGAGAGAGATTGGGGTCTATGGGTTAGTGGTTTAGATAGAGGAACAAATAGATTGAGGGTTATTAGTTTGATTAGAGAGAGAGAAAAACAAACAGAGAGAGAGAGAGAGAGAGAGAGAGAGAAATATTGGGGTTTATGGGTTAGCAGTTGAGATAGAGGAACATAGAGATTGGGGGTTAGTGGTTTAGAGAGAGAGAGAGAAAGATTTATTGATTTAGAGAGAGTAAAAGAGAAAATGAGAGAGATAGGGGGTTATAGGTTTGTTGTATAGGATTATGCACCTAATAATCGTAGGTTGGGGGTTACCAACATACTCACACACTTGCAGACAATTGACTTCTAAAGTGCAGAATAGGAAATAGGAGGGTTAGAAGAACTTACTTGTCAAACGAAGTTCGATCCTTGCTAGTCCTCTTCCAATCTGCTCCACTTCCAAAGTCTTCAAGGCTCACTCCTCTTTCACCTGTTCAGAGACAATCTTCCAGATACAGAGTGGTTCATATATATATATATATAAGTAGGTTAGATAAATCACATATGAAATAAAAAAGCATAAACAATTATCAAACCAAGATATATGAGACAGATATGGAAGAAGTAATCTCTTTATTATCAATAATGAGAAAGTTCAGAGTACAACCCAACGTCTGAGACAAGGACTCCTCTGTCACCAAAGGATTCTGAGTTTCACTGCTCCAAAGCCTTTTGTAAACAATCCACCAGCATAACTTTTCTCTCCAAGTATATCTCCCTACACCCTCCCCAAGGCCTATATTTATATGGGTGAAATAAGGTAGTTCTCGAAGGTTGGGGAAGTTGTAGCAGTTAGGATAATTAAGTAAAATACCTTAACTAATCTCCCATTAGCGCGTGTTTTTATGTTTTCATGCTAAGAGGCACATTCGCGGGTATGTAGCAGAGCAACCTGCGAATGACTCGTGACTATGGATAAGCGCAACCCGCGAATACATGGATTCGCGACTTGCTGTACAGGAGACTTGCGAGTGATGTGCGAGTTGTATAAAATGATAGTCGTGAATACATATTAACATGGAAAAATGGAAAATTAACTAGATGGATGAAGGTAGAATGTATTTCATGACAAGCCAAGCTATAGTGTTATGGGAAAACCTCTATCCATAAGTGTCCTTTTTTGTGCCGACATGAGGGATATCAACACTCGGATGGAGAGGTGCCACTCAGGTGTATAACAGATTCCCCCTAATGTGTGAGGTCAAAGGGGAATGATGGCCAAAATAAATTATAGTATTTAACTTTGGAGAACTCAGAAATCCAATGGCGCAGAGAGAGTACCTAAAACAAATACATAATAATTTCAAATACAAAGTTACATCTGAGGATGCTATGTTCAATTTACTGGAACACTAGCTCCGTTACAATATTTGATTACATCATATGATACGGGTAGAAACCACGTATATTAAAAAGGTGAATCGAAGCCACAATACAATAATGATGAGTCTTCAAAGATCTGGAAGCTGGATATCAGAATAGAACATAGTCTTACGCAACTTAGCCCAAAGTGAGGGACTAAGGTCTTCATAAATGATCCCAAAGAACCAGTACAATCCAAGCCATGTGAATAAGGGCAAGCTGAAGTCAAACATGGAGAGGATTCAACAGTTTGTCAACCAATAAGTGATAGTTGACAACTGAAGCAAAGGAGTTCACCAATGATGAAAGTGAATCCAGAGGTACTATCGTCAAAACTCTAGGTCTTCGTCATTACGAGGTACTGAAACGGAACCATACTATGATAAGGAAGGCAATAGATCCTCCAACGGATCACAAGAGTGACTAGGAACTGGGCAAAAGAAGGGAGACACAAGTAAATGGAGAACAGATATAACAGTGACGGAATCAGGCTATGGATCAGACATTAGGAAGAATCCTTGAACAGTGAGCACAACACAGAGATGACCCAAGGAAGCGTATAACGGATAGATAGAACAACTAGACCTATATGTCATGTAGGAGACATGATCAGATTCCCTAGATATAATGAACAAGAGGAGGAGTCAGAAACTCAAGGTGATAGCTGGACAAAGGTGTACACTGAAACATGGATATCGGAAAACAAAGAGTGCTATGTTCAAGGATGACATGCTGACATTGCTGAAAATAAGAGAAAACTTCTTCCTTACCTTCCCTATTAAGTTTTAACGAGTCCAGGAAAGTCAACTCGGTTCCCTCTTCATTTTTTAACAAGCTTGAAGAGATGGGAAAATAATGCTTGATAGTGCCACTAATCCGTGGATTTAATGAGCCCGAACTAGTACATGCTCATGCGGAATTTTCACATTTAGAGAGTCTGAAAATGCCAAAGAAGACCTCAAGGGGGTCCTTTTTCATCCAATTTTAGTCTCCTGAGGCCGAAAAAGTATAAAACAAACCACAGAAGAACTCTCTTAACCTCCGAAGAAGAAAAGGTGAACCTTTTTCGTACTTAGTTGGGGAGGTCCGAAAAAGGTTAAATTACCACCTACCCAACTCTCCTTCCAAAACAACATAAAATAACTTGAGTTTTACGAGTGTGAAGGAAAGCAAGATCACTCGGAAAGATCCATTTGGTTACGAGAAATGGGGCTTACAACAATAAACTCATTGCTTTTTTCTTTAGTGTTTAACGAGCATGAAAAAGACACAAAGTACACTTGAAATCTTTTTCATGTTTGGGTCCAGAGCACGAAAAAGAGAAAACTAAGCTCAAACCGGGTGTTCCTTTTCCGTAAATTTAGTCCCTCAGGTCTGGAAAAGTGATAAACCTATACCTGAGAATACTCTTCTCAATTTTGAAGAAAAGAGAGTGATCCTTTCTTGTATTATTCCGTAGGGTCCGAGAAAGAGATATCCTACCACCAATGCGGATGCCCGTTCACATATTCTTAACGATCTTGAACGGATGAGATAACTCGGAGTCAAGTCTATTTTGAAGGAGTCAGACCTGGGCCTAAAGAAACTCCATAAAGGTGGGGAGTCCTATAAAGGGATAGCTTATAAAAAGAGATTCATAAGAAACTCTCTTTGGCGTGAAAAATAGCTATGAGGAAACCCCTGGGCCTGAAACAATGACGGCATGAGTACCAATGGATGGTAAAGGCATAATAAGATGACACTCATGAAATAAGGATCCTAGTCATGGAAGAACAATGGTAGAGACAAGGGACTAATGGCTTAGGATACCATAGTCCGTGGCAAAATGTTGCATACTAAGGTTAATGTGGAGTGATAAGATGCCAACATGAGTTGGAGATAGCAAAACCACCCTATAGAAGCATCAACACTTTGTAAAAGTTGGTAAACCTGTTCCAAGGCACAAAGAGGGTGATATTAGTCAATCGACATTTCAAACTATACAAAAAGACCCACTTTACGAAATTTTATTTCTATAAATAGCTTGAAAATTAAAACATTTCTCACCATTTGCACTTTTTGGACCAAAAAGGAAAGTTTACCCTCTATCTTTGATCGATTACCATGGACAATTGGACCGTCGGACTTCAGATTCGTCAGTTGCTAAGGGACTCTACACCCTAAACCCTTCAATTTGATCCAAACAAATATCACAATTAATGGTTAATTCAGTATTTTACATCATCCCAAATTACATAAGGGCGCATTCGCGGGTTGCAAAGAGTAAAAGTCGTGAGTACGCGTTTTACTCGCGAGTTGTCAAACTAGGCAGTCGCGAATGACTCGCGGTCTACCTAACTAGACAGTCGCGAGTGCTGCGCGATGGGTGAAAACTCAAAATTAATGCTCAATTTTTTATTTTTAAAGATGAAATACTGAACCAAATTGTGTGTATTTTCCAGGAAAAATATGGTGCTGGAGTGGAGGGAAAGAGAACATGAAATAATGGATCATGCGGCGCTCCAAAGCGTGGCCGTAATACAAGCATTGAGAACTTGCGGGCTACTGAAGTTCTTTTGCACATCGCCCATGCGGTCAAATGTTCGCTTACTGGAATTCATGGTCAACTACTGGGATCATGACATGGGGATTTTTAATCTTCAAGGTGAGACTTTGGAGCTTACCGTAGAGGATATATATTTCATAACCGGGTTATCACAACGGGGGGCACCGGTGAACTTGGAGGGCACTGGTAGGGGCGGAGACCCCTTGAGTGTCCAAAACTATGTTGACATGTTCTGTACACCAGGTATGCAAAAGAGGGGCAGCAGTGTTATTATTGCAGACATCCAGGATTTCACACTCCAGGTACTAGCTAGTACTATTGTGAGACTTACGGGATCATTAGGGTTGCATATGGCCAGCAGGAATCAAATGAGGGTGGCAGTTGATTGCTTTAGAGGTGCACTCTATGATTGGTGCTTGGGAGTGCTCCCCATCATGAAGAGGCAACTTTCCTACTGTAGGAGAGGAATACGCAAGAACTTTGGGTATGCCAGCATCCTAGTAGCGTTCTTCTTTGAGAGAGTACCAGCTATGAGCCCTGCTATACCACTGCAGGTCACACATCCACGTCAGCCGAGGCTGAGCCGGTGGGGAGATATCTTCCTCTGTCAAGGAGGAGGAGACATAGTACATAGCGTTTACGATGATGACTTTTATGTATGGTGGGAATGACAGCTGCGGGTGTTGGAGCAGTTTCCATACGCTGGGATGGATTTTCGAGGTGATCCCGACCTTGTCCTCCCTCCAGGAGGAATATGGGGCGAGATGGGTAAGTGATTTTTTTAATTTTTTATCATTATCAATTTTTTATGAATTTTCAAATGATAGGATATATACATATGTACAAGTCTTAATCCGATTTAAATGTCAAAATGTAGATATTGGACCAGTCCGCCCTGAAGGGAACCCCCGTATGTATGTCCGTCCAGTTGTAGGAGGAGACCCAGGATTAGTCCGAGTACTAGAGGGGAAGCTGGCTAGGCTGACCCAGCAAGTATCGACGATACGGATTGAGCACATACCTACAGCCATGCAGGAGTTTGTAGTAGGGGTTCCACCGATTTGGCTCCGACTGTTCAGGCGAGTAGCTAGAGCAGTACTTGTCTACAAAGATGCGGTGGAGGCTTCCAAAGCCGAGGAGGCTGAGGAATCTAGGGTGCCTAGAGATCATGGGGACCAAGGTGGTCCTAGTGGCCATGGCGGGCAGGTTTAGTTCTAGGGCATTTTGATGGATGATGATCCACATTTTGTATATTTTGTATATGACGGGATCTATGGATCAGACTCGACCTATCTATGACAGATATTTACATATATATATATATATATAT
>LPNX011050160.1:0-34844 GCA_001517045.1 Pseudotsuga menziesii
ATTATCTAATTTATATATAATTAATCTATTTCCATATAACCAAAGTATTTTGAAGTAAATTGAAAATGTTTTGAATTTTAACATTTATATTTTTTTTATTCGGTCACATCTCAATGTGATTCTTTTCATTATATAATTTATATATAATTTTGAAGCAAACTGAAAATGTTTTGAACTTTAACATTCACATTTTAATGTGATTTAAAAAAAAAAATTCTTCGAATTCCATTTTAATGAGATTTTTTCTCTATGTATATATACCAGCATAGACTCATCTAACTTAGGTTCTACAAACCCAGCAATTTACTAACCTTTGATGGCTAAACTATAACACAAATCCCTCTCACCTCTATGTTGCATCACACTAATGCATGCATTTTCTTTTTAACTTTATACTTTTTATATATTTTATTTTTACGAAACAAACAAACACTTCCTTCTCAACATTATGCATTCTAATTTTTTTTTTCATTTTTTTATAAGAGGAATAGACATTTCCTCCACCTTCTCTCCCCAATAATTAAATCATCTAGATATGACCCACATGTGACCAAAGCATTTTGAAACAAACTGAAAATACTTTGAAGTCTAACATTCACATCCTAATGTGATTTTTTTTTAAACAAACACATTTTTTAATTTTTTTTTCACATCCTAATGTGATTCCTTTTTTAAACAAAGACAGTTCTTTCATTTTTTTCTTTCCTGAAGTCACATCCAAAGGCAATACCTTTTATCTATAAATAATTACTTTTTTATTATAATAGATAGTTTTTTATATATAATAAAAGCTCAAATTTATTTAAATTTATTATAGGAATAATTAGTTTCTTTTTTATAGTATTATAATATATGCCTTTTTTATATATATTTTTAGTATTATTTATATTTTTATTTTAAAAACTAAATTTATTTAAATTTATTTTATGAATAATAATTTTTTAAAAAACTTCTAATTTGTTATAACCTTATTTTATAAGCATCACATTTTTATTATTATCAATTTCATAAATTAACATTAAATTTTAAAAATTAAGTCTCTATTATTTGAATTAAATGAATCTATTTTTAACTTGAAATAAAATTAGAAGGCATTAAACATTATAATATATTATTTATTATTTTTATTGAATGAGTCTATTTCTAACTTGAAATAGAAATTCAGCTTGAATTTCAGCTATATAATAATATGTATAGCAAATATATATTGTTGTATTTAAAATTTATTGACTTTGACAACATTAATATGTCGTACAAACAAGAGTGGGTACTTGCTTTTCCCAAATTTGTAGGAAGCTTCATGTTTTGAGTGGGAATAATATATATTAATAAGAATTAAAGAATTATTTCAAATATATATTTGATTAATTTTAAATTATTTTAGATTTTAATGTTATAATAATGTCATAAATTTTTTAATTGTTTCATTAATTTAAATTTACATTATATAAAAATGGAATTTATGTAATCTTCATTCAAGTTTTTATTGATTATATATTACTTTTGTATTATAGTATATTTTGTAAATTTGATTTGTATCTTGTTGTATAAGTTTGTAAAGATAAAATATATATATATGAAACACCTATAATTTCATAGACTATAAAATTCAATCTTTTTTTAATTCTTTATTTCAACTTGCACCGAAACGGAAAGAGTTTTTAATCGGAAAGGTAACCTTATGGATCTAATATATGAACAATTATCTGAAAATACAACAACCATACAGAGCATATCGGATTATGCGAAGAATGTATGGAATGTTATTAATGGAACTCGACTTTGGGTGAAGATTGTATTACAAAAGTATGTTTATCCCTTATCTTTAATTGAATGGATCATAGTAACTGTAAAAAAGAAAAGGTGTATGTTTATTTGCTGGAAAGCAATAATTTGGTCTTTTGATCTAATAGGTAACTATCTTTCTTGGAAGGTTGGGAATGGTGCTGATGTTAGAATTGGTTGGCTGTAAGTGGCGACATATTCTTCCTTCTAGTTTGATTGATAAAATTCACTCTTTTGGTTATTTCTTTCTCAAATATACTGGATGTCCTGGGATGTCAGTGTTAAGGGACCAAGGTTGGCTATCAACTGACCTGATTGGGTTTACGGATCAAGATGATATTACTCTTTGGAATGCTTATTTGGCTTGTTTAAAAACAAGTTATGTTAGACTGTCTTTTGAAGTTGATCATTTGATTTGGAATCAGTCCAAATCTGGGAAGTATACTCCAAGCATTAGTTATCTTCAGTTGACATTGGATAGAAGTGAGGAGGAAATTTCTTGGTGTTGGAAGGTTCTATGGAAGCTTAAAGGTCCATTCAAGACAAAAATTTACAGTTGGTTCATTTTATCAGATAAAGCTTTAACTTGGGATATTATTTGCAGGAAATGAAGGGAAGGTCCAGGTAGATGCTATTTGTGTAAACTGGAGTTAGAAACCAATGTGCATATTGGAGTAGAATGTAATTTTACTCAAAGTGTGTGGTCAGAATTAGAGGTTAAATTGCAGAAATCCAATTTATGGGCTGGAGATTTGGTAAGTTGATGTCTCAAAAATTCGTTTTTAAGAGATGATACAAAACTTATCAAATCCTTACCAATCTTGGTACTCTTGTTTATTTGGTTAGCTAAAAACAAGAGCTGTTTTGAGGACTCAAATCTATCTTCCTTCCAGGTTGCATCACTTAGCTTGGGAATGCTGAGTACTTTTCCTCAAAGTCAATGTGTGGTCAGGATTAGAGCTATTGTTGCAGAAATTATTGATAAATCATATCCTTGGGGATACTTTGATGGATCCGCTGTAGGAGATCCAAAATTGTGTGGAGCTCGTGGTGTGATTTTTATCAATGATCAGCACTATTTTACCTTTAAAGCTGGATTGGGATCTGGATCTAATAACTTTGCTGAGTTACTTGGTTTAAAGCTTTTGTTGTCTTTGTCCTTGGAAAATAATTTCAAAAAGTTGCAGATTTTTGGTGATTCTCAATTGGTTATCAATTGGGTCTGTGGTAAGTACAGTATATAAAATGTTCAGCTAGCACAGATTTTGATGGAAGTTAATAGATTGGTTGATATGTTTGATTCAAGTTTTCATGCATATTTATCATGAACATAACACTTTAGCAGATGTATTGGCTAAAGATGGTGCTAATGTTGTGTCTGGTTCTTGGCAGATTTCAGAGCATAGGGCAGCTGAATGCTTTGAAACTATTAAGTTGTTTTAACTTTTGGACTTTTGTTTTGGGAGTTATCAGATTCTGGAAGAATGTGTTGTTCAAGGATGGACAGATATCCTATTTCATAGTACAAAACTTTGTATCTCGGATACTGTTATACAGTTTGCTACTGTATACTATATTTTTTATGAGTTTTTGATGGTCAAATGAGTTGTTGGCTTATTTTTATTATGTTAGGTCTTTTTGGTCTAGATTTTTGACAATAGACAATTTTTTATTGTGCCATCTGTAGATTGTAATTATCTTTTTAAATTTAATTATTTTTTTTCAGTGGAAAAGAAAAATATCAACATATGGTGATTTGATGAGGAGAATGAAAATAATGTATGATCGGATTTTGATATTAAAGGAAATCATATATAGAAAGAAAAAATGAATATTATAAACACGTGTAAAAGATGCTTTGCATGAAAAAAAAAGGAAAAGATCATTTTGATCCTACCAAATAATTTTGAAGTCAATCTAAAATTGCTAGTCTTTTTTTAAAATAATAGATTTAATTTCGTTAGGTCATATGTTAATGGTTTTTTTTAATTTAGATCATATGTTAATGGTTTTCTTTTAAATCTTAAAACTTGGAAGCTTCTCAAGCTTAAAATGTTTTCACTTATAATTTTTTAATGCAAAATCACCTCAAGTCAAAGCCTCTTTCATACCATTTAAGAACTTTTTTTCTAATCGAATATGGTGATAAGACACTCTTAAGCCTAAAATGCTTTGAACTATAGCATTCATATCCTAATGTGATTCCTGGTTAGACAAATATATGTTTTTTATTTTCTTTTCTTAAGTCACATCTGAATGCGATTTTCACTCTATTTATTTATATATAATTAACCCATCAGGATGTAATCAAATCATTTTTAAGAAAAAACTGAAAATACTTTAAACTCTAGCATTCACATCTTAATGTGATTTCTCATTTTGGCAAAGGAATTAGTCTCTTTTTATATATATATAATCATGATGTGACCAAAGCATTTTTAGTGAGCTCAAAATGCTTTGAACTCTAGCATTCACATCCTAATGTGATTCCTGGTTTAGACAAATACAATTTTCTCTTACTTGAATATTTTCTTAAATAATTAATTATTTTTTTTCTAAAATAAATGATTATTTTATTTTTTCATTATTTATAATAAAATTAAATTTATTTAAATTTGGTTTATGAATAATAGGTTTATTTAAAACTTTTGTTCTAAAGCATATTTATGTGATTACAGATATAGATAATATTTGATATTTTTACATTTTCTTTTTGTATTTCTATATTAAAAATTAAATTTCTTTAAGTTTGTCTTATGAATAATAAGTTTTTTTTTATTTTTTTTTATGTCATAGCATGTTTGTTTGTTATCCGTTTTGTAAATTATACATTAAATTTTGAGAATTCTCTATTATTTTTATTGTTTTGATTGAATAAATTTATTTCTAACTTTAAATGGAATTTGACCCATAAATTTGGAGAGCCATATACATCATAATAGAGTTTTTGTAACAAGTTTAGAGTGTCCAATTTAAAATGTATTGATTTTCATAACATTATTATTTTGCACAAGTTTTTGGAATGAAGGTGGGTACATGCTTCACCAAAATTTATAGGAAACTTGAGGTTTTGAATGGTAATAATATATAATAAAGTTTGTTTTAATATATTAAGAAATTAAAGAATTTTCCAAAAAACATAATTGATTAATTTCATAGCTTAAACTATTTTGGCCTCTTATGCCTATAGTAGTGTCATGAAATTCAATTCTTTTAACGTTTCACACTCATCTAGGTCCACCTTATACACAAATTGGGTTTATGTAACCTCAAGTCAACCTTTTACCAACTATGCGTGACTATGGTGCCATGGTATATTTTGGAAATTTAACCACCAACTTCATCCCATTGTATGACTTTGTAAAAGAAAATTGCATTTATATGGATAAAGAGCCAATAGCTTCATAAACCATAAGATTCAATCTTTTACTAATTCCTTGTTCCGACTCCATCTCTATTATTTCTCCTAAGGGTGCTTAATATCTTTTTCCTATATAGTTTTTAGATGGTAACTATTGCTAACTTCTCATGTGAATAAACTTGATTGTTTCAAGTTCAACTAACATCAAACTTTCAAAGTCCTATGTATTTTGAGTTTGATGTGGCTTATGATCCTAAATTGTTATATCAACCAATATGAATAATGCAAGATAGCTATAAACATTTGAGACATGAATTAAATTTGTTCAATAGATTAATATTGTACAAATATTTATGTTAATTAACTTAAATCTAAATATTTAAAAGAGGTGTGAGACATGTTAATCTATATACCTTGAAGATTTTAAAAATGACATTATTGATAGATTCAATTGATTTTTTATTGTTTGTGATTTCTTGGCAAAATAAACTATAGTCATTCAATTGATTTTTGACATGTTTCTTATGATTTTGGGCTCCACGTGGTCGAGAGCTTCTTGAAGATCCTAAACAGACAAGGAGATTCTACAAGATCCCAAAAAATGGAGTGTCTTAAGCAAGTTCCCAAAAATATATTGAAAAGACTCCAAGATCCACAACAACAACAAGGTTTACTACCACCTCTAGCTCATAATGTGCCACAACAACATGTGAAACTGTCGCAACTCCATAATCAACCCACAACAAAATTTGTGCCCAAAATCCGACGGATGCATTCTCTGGAATTCGACAGACACGTGTCTGTTATTCGATAACATAATTTTTTTTGTCTACATGGCATATCGTCGAATATTCAACCACATGGAAAACCTCATCGACTTTTCGATGTACTATGCCGAAGTCTTTCACCACTAATTCATTGAATTTCTGACTCCCAGGTTATCAAATATTCGACTTTTCCTTGTCGAAGGCGAGCGAGTTCCTTTGTAAATTTTGGGCTTGGTTGTCGGATTTCTAACTCCCAGTTGTCGAATTTGCGACAACCATTTTATCGGATTGTCGACGACGAAAGTGTCGAATTTTTGTCTTCACCTTGTTGTTTGTGCGACGCCGACTTCGTCGGATTTTCGACAGTGATCGGGTTGAATTTGTGACGATATAGAGTCATTTTTTCAATGAGCCTAGTGCAATGTCCGATGATGTGTCGTCGTATATCTCTTGTCAGAGTTATGGTGACCTCGTCAGACGAGGGCCACATGCTGTTGGATAACCGATGGGATATTATATAGTTAAAAAAAAAATTAGTATTCAGCAAGGGTGGGCTGTAAATTTTTTTTGGTATTCTAACAAGAAACAATAAGCTATACCTTATATCAGAAGGCCTAACCCTCCAACTTGGGTATTTGTCAATTTTTCTTTCTTCTCAGATGTCATAGGAAATGTTTGCTCAGTCGTGAATTCAACACGTTGTAGAAAGTGATTATCTTGGGTTTGATTGAGTGGATTTTATTTCTTTTGCAAGAGATTGTATTCATATACTTTCCTAGCAACACAAAGTGACTAGTTTGAAGAAAAATCCACATCATTGGAAGAGTGGGATGGGTGAAAATGTGAAGTTGGGTAACACTTCTGTGAGAATCGGGTGCCCGAGAAACATAGCGGAAGTTATTCGACCGAATAATTGTATTTATTCTGCGGAATAATGTTTTTATTTGGCCGAATAACTATAGTTATTTGGCCAAATAATTTTTAATGGTGAACCGTTTAAATTGATGGAGACATCGAATTATGTGCAAAGACATAGTTGCCCGGTAATTTTGACCAGTGGTTCTATGTTTATTCGGCCAAATAATTACTCAGCCTAATAATTATTTGGCCAAACAAGTATTCGGCTGAATAATTATTCAGCCGAACAATTATTCGGCCAAACATTGTTTCGACCGAATAACTATTCAGCTGAATAATTGTTCGGCCCAATAATTTTTCTACATAAAATGTCGGTTGTGGCCCACATTAGACGTTTTCCGCTTGTAGTCACCTTGCATTCGCCTGCGGACTTGCTTGCAGTTGCCTTGTAGTCGTCTATCTACCACCCGCTTATAGTCATTGTCGCCTGTCCACCACCCGCCTTTCTCTTGTCGTCGTCACCTTTCGCCTGTCATCATCACCTACCCACTTGCAGTCATCATTGCATGTCTTCCACCCTCTTGCAGTCACCTGTCCACCACTCAGTTGCAGTATCCCTACCACCCGCTTGCAGTCGCCTGTTCAACATCCACTTGCAATCTCCCTGCCACCCGCTTGCAGTCTCCTGTCCGCCGTGGAAAGCCGCCCCACCTTTCGTCGTCTCCTATCCGCCATGGAGATCCACCAGCATCCCGACATGGAGGTCTGGGAGCGTCTCGACGTGGAGGTACTTTTTTTTTATTTTGTTTGTTGTTTCCATACAAGTACATATTTTGTTATCTGGATTACAGGTTCTTTGATTTGTAGGTTTAAAAACCTTCCTTTAGCTTTAGTTTACCAATCCTTCAATTTCCATGAGTAAAGATTTATTGTTAGTTTTATCTTTCTTTTATGAATTCAATAGCGCAGATCTGGTTTTTTCTAGAATACTTTCTATATTAGTTTATTTTTGGATCATTCGATAAGATTCTAGATTATATTCCAGGTTATTTTTAAATTTATAGTGAATTTAGTTTTTCTGTCTGAATTGCAGACACCAAATCCTTCTTCAATAATGTCATAAAATAATTTGGTTCGTTCCTCTCTAAATTTAATAAAGTATTTCTTTCATGATATTTCCATTTGTAATTTCCATGGTTAATAATTATGCTATGATATGTTGTAGTTTTTACCAGTATAAAAGTGTTTGAAAATCTATTCTACTTTATACATTAAGAATTTGTACATACTTCACATTTTGTAAATAAACATTGTTTATTTAGTAATTTGTAAATATCTAATACATTTTATATTTTATAATTTGTTTATTTTTGTTTTGTAATATTTAATAAAATTTGTATGGTTTGTTTGATAAATTTTGTATAGTTTATAACCTGTAATATTTCTGTACATTGTACTATATTTTGCATATATTTCATCAATGTTATAATCTGTAAAATATTTTATTTATTTCGTGAGATATTATAGTTCATGTGGACAGAGTTCTTGAACTCTGTCCTCATGAACAATTTTGTTTGATGATGATATTTACAGGTATGTAGAAAAAATTTAATATTTTGAAAAAATAGTTATTGTAAGTGGTTTACTTCATTCAATTACTTAATGGAAATATATTGTACAGTCCAAGCTCTCATGGTGTTTAGAGATTTTTTCTTTTTTCTTTTTGCTTTTGCGTTCATGGAAAAATTCATTGAGGTATATGAGGATCTTGGACCAACAACAGATGGTTTTGTTGACTTGATGCAAAGAAGAAAGGTCGAGGTGATGGGTCCATAAAAGTGGGTTGTTGTGAAGGAGAGAGTGACCAGAGAACATGCCAACTCAATGTTTAACTTCAAAGAGGGCCTAATGTGTAAAGCATTGAAAGTGCAATATTTTAAGCACCCTAAACTTGCACATCATTTATATGATTGGTTCCTTGCAGCCTATGGTCAATTGCCATGGAACGATGAGGTTTCTAATTATTTTTGTTAGGTTTTTTTATGCCAATTTTTTTTCAAATATGAAGCCTGACTATACCGATATTCATTCTGAGTTTTATGGAGTCGAAAATGGGAGGATATGAAATTGAAAAGGTGCTCTTAGAGATCCCACTACTCTTCAATATCTGCCTCAGATATCTCATCCACCTAGTCTTGTGACTTACAAATCGGAGATGAAGCCCACATCACAAGTTGGGACAACTGCAAGGCATAATGTTGCCAAAGGTTTAACTTTGGCATCTGTAGGATTTGATGTTGGATTGATTGAAGAGAGGGATCGAGCCACTATTCGAAAAAAATTTGTTTACAAAACAAATGATGAGTTAGATCATCTGGGCATTGAAGATCTAAAGGCTTATGCCAAGGTTTTTAGTGATATAGCTTTGGATTTCATATCTAATGACACATCAAGTATAGGAGAGGTTTGTGTACTTTCAATCTATTTACTTTATTTATTTATTTTGAATTGAACTTTTTGTTACATTATATCTATGGATGATATTACGCTTTTTTGATGTACAATAATAAAAACATTACATAAATGTTTATTGGTTGCAGTTTTCTTGAATGTTGAATGAACATAATTTTCAAGTCTCCACTAGTCAAAATGTTGCAAATGTAGAAGAGCATTTTAGAGAGGTATATTTATTACTTACATATTTATATTTATGTTTCAAAGATATTTTATCTTTATTTTTTAAATTTAACTATGTATCTTATTGTTAATTTTACTTATCCATGGAGGTTTCTTTAGAATCGATCTTTTTTGTAGTGCCCCATATTTTGACTTAGGCATATTTATCACTCAGACTTATTACACTGTATTTACTTATTATCTATGGACTCAACTATACTTCATAAACTATATTTTGGCATGTTATATGTGATTATTTACTGATGTTATGATGTTATCGGAATTATGCTCTAATTATGATATTATGATGTTATCATGCTTATATTACGCTTTGATTATGATGTTACGATGATTAACATGCATATGTAGATGCTTGATTATGATGTTATGATGATTATCATTTATATGAAGTTATTGTGCTTATGCGATTACCATGCGGTAGTCATCATTAGATTCATTTATTTCATAACAAAAACATATATTTGATTGTAATCCTTGATATGATGTGGTACATGGGCACCCATCCATGATGCGTCTTATTTTATGATTTTATGTGATGAAAGGAAATAATGTTGATAATATGGACTAGCTATTGATTTAATATTGTTATGAATGCATGTTTGCATAGTTCTAACCTACAGGATACAGGGGCTATGTGATATCCAAGTGTGTGATGCAAAGTATGACTTCATACATATCTTAAAGAGAGCCTTAATTGCCAAGTGATGGTATGATGACACGTACCATTAAACTCGATAGCAACGAAGTATGGTTTGATGGAGTATATACCCAGTATGTTGAGAGGGATGGATGCATTTCCCACCCTATGTCACTTTGATGCCCGAGGTCGTGGGAGGGTAGTACTGAGACACGCTCCCCAAGTTGTTGTGATGACGATGGTCGGATGCCTGCTAGGAGAGGCTAGGTCCGCTAGTTAGCCGACGCTACCGCTCTCAGGTTTTGTGTGGTAAGGTCAGTTCAGCTGGCATCCACTTTGTACTAGCAGAGGAAGGAAAGGGAGGATGCAGACGTAGGTTAGGATGGTTTGACATATTAGTTATTATTATTGAGTGTTGGACATTTATGATACCATATTAGTGATAGTAGATACCAATCTTAATTGACTGATTAATAAGAACATAACTGTTAAATAACTCTTAATATCAAAAGAAATTATATTATATCTGTATATTTGTCTTGTTGCGTGAAATATTATTTGTATCAGCTAGAATTTAGGTGTTTTGGTTATAGTACATGTGCATCCTGTGCATGTACTAGCCATGCATGCACACCTCACACATGCACACTAGTATGAAATATTAATTGAAAAACATTAAATAGTTGGATGGGTTAACTAAGTAATTGTGATTTATTTAAACCTGTAAATGTACCTTATTTATTAAAAATCAATGTGAAAGGGAACTTAACAATAAACATAAACATGTCGATGTTATCATTTCAATCAATTAATAATAATACTGCAATTAATGATTTATTGATTAATAATAATTATTATTATTTTATTTTGTTGTTATTATATATTATTATTATTGTATATTATTAGTGTTTATTATTAAGTACTTATTATTAAGTTATTAATAACATATAAATTGACAATACTATTATTACCATTATTTTACCATTCAACATAAAACTTAAACAAACAATATTGGTGTAATTTTATGACAGTTGGTTATGTTTTAAAATTTACACATTCAATTCAATATGATAAGCATCTAATAATTTCCCACCATCTCATCCTGGGTGAAGAATTGTACAATTCAAGAAAAATTAATTGCGTACAATGAATGTCTTAAATAACCTGAACTAGTTGAACTACGCGAGAAAGAACTAAATAATACTTATTATTTTAAATATGAAGGAGGCGGTGGAAGAAAGGAGGGGGATCGAATGGTTGAGGAGGGGGATTATTTTGGAGAGTATTCGGGAGAGAATTTTTTTACACAAGAAAGGAGGAAAGAAGATGTTGGAATAGAGGGGGAAGAAAACTAGAGGAGGGGGTTAACTCCAGAGGAAGAATTATACTCATCAAACAAGGAAGTTGCTATCGGGTTTATTAGCATGTGGGCTCGGGGGCTAGGAAGCCCGTCGGTTTCCTAGGGATAGCAGGTTCAATGCTGGTCGGCAGGGTGGATCATCCGAATTGGCATCAAGGCTCAGACGAGGGAAAGGCAAGGCTACAGGAGTAAGGATTCATGGACTATCTTCAACTTTCTTAAAGTTCAGGTATTTTTCAGTGTAACCCTCTCGTTAATGCACAAATAAACAAATCCTGAAAATCAGAATAAATATAAATGTCATTTTGCTGTTACATTTTAGGACTTAGTGCTCTGCCGGGCAAGCAGAGCACTACATTTTTAGATGATTTTCCATCTATTGTGAGCTAATGGTTTTTTTTTTCGGTTTTAATTTAATTGCTTAAGCTTAGCTTTTTTTGCTTGCACTATGATTTATTTATTAACAAAATTTAAATTTTAAGGGGAGAGAATATATTGAATATGGTGGTGAAGATATAGGTTCTATGATGGATGTGGATATTGGCACCGAGGTAATTTTGTTCATAATTGAAATGTTCCCTCATATATAAGTTTAAATAGTTTAAATAATTTTTGACATTCGTAAATTGCTTTTATATATGTTGTATCTTGGGTCTCTTCGATCGTTTTGAGGAAAAGGGAAGACTCCACCGGAGGATAGTGGTGGAATTGTAAGTTTAATATTTTAATTTTTTGAATTTAGTTTAAAATAGTTTAAATAATTTGTAAGATTCATAAATTGTTTTTATGCATGTTTCAGCTTGGGTCTCTTCAATCTTTTAGAGGCAAAGGGAAGAATCTAGTGGATGATAGAGAATTTGAGGTAATTTTGTTAATAATTGAATTTTTCTTCGATATTAGTTTAATATTTCAATGTTTTGATTTTAGTTTAAAATTGTTTAAATAATTTATAATATTCATAATCTATTTTTATACATGTTGCAGGTTGTTATGAGTCCAAGGGAAGACCCCAGTGGAGGATAGTGGTGGAATTCCATTTAGAGAATTATTTATATTGTTATTTTTTGTTGATATATATATTGTAGTTGTTTTGGACATCAATGACCTTATTTTTTTGTTGATATATATATTGTAGTTGTTTTGAACATCAAGGAGCTTTATCTTTGGATTATACATATGTACATTGAACTCACATGTTCATGATTGTTTTTTTAGATTATATACATGTACATTAACCTTACATTTTTTTTTTTGGATTATATACATGTATATTTAACTTATATATTATGAATGTATGTATTATTAAATTTATGTATGTTTGTAGATGTAAAATATTTTCAGTGTTGAGATGTTGAGAATGAATGTTAGGACGTTTTGATAGGTGCAATCTAATGTTAAGAATGAATATGGGGAATGTTAGGCATGAATGTGGGGAATGTTAGGAAGTTTTGCTTTTGTGTTTATGGAAAAATAGGATTGATGATGGGTTGTCAGATGCGCAGTTGTTTCGAGTTGATATCGTAGAAGACCATTATGGACTGATAATTCAGTTCTTGACATTCAGAGTTGCGCAAGAGGGAATTTCAACAAGTCAGAAGAAGCAGTTAGTATTGAAGGCTTCATATTTCCATTTGATCGTTGGGCACTTATACAAACTTGGACCTGATGAAATCCTTCGATGGTGTGTTCTACCTCATGAACATGGGAAAATTATGGCGAAAGCACATGTAGGAGTTGCGGGTGGACGTTATGGAGGATGAGCTTCTACGCATAAGATACTGCACACTTGGCTATGGTGGCCTACTTTGCATAATGATTCCACATACTATGCACAGAGCTGCGATGTCTATCAATGCGTCGAGAAACCATCGCGATGAGATGAGATGCCGCTTGTACTATAGGTAACTTTGCAACCTTTTGATAAATGGGTTGTGGACTTTGAGTGACCAATCAACCCACCAGGAAAGCGAATTGATGCGTGATACATCATCATAGTAACGACCTATTTGACAAGGTGGGAGGAGGCTGCACTGGTTGTGGATTGCATTGCTCCCAAAATAGTAAAGTTCATATTTGAAAACATCGTGACCTGGTTTGGATGTCCCAGGATACTGATGAGTGACTAGGGAAGTCACTTTATTAACCACACCGTAAAACCACTAACGAAAGATTTGCAGGTACATCATAAGAAAAGCAACCCATATCATCTAGAATCTTTCAACAAAATCTTGGAAGCCATGCTCACAAAGGTATGTATCACTAATCATGATAAACTAGGATTTAAATATTATTGCCATACTATGGGCTAATCACACCACTTGCAAGAGGCTAATGGACCAGACACCGTTCAAATTGGTATATGGGAAAGAGGCAGTCATGCTTATGGAGTACATTATTCCTAGTCTACGCCTTGCAACAACAACTGGCATGGTTGATAAAGCAGCACTTGAGGAGTGACCAACACAACTAATCCAACTGGAAGAGGACTGCTTCATCGTAGGCTTCCAATAGCGTGTCGAGAAGGATCGACAGAAGGCGTGGCATGACCTCCACATCAAGAACAAAAAATTTTCACAAGGATATTTGGTGTTATTATATGACAGGAAGTTCATGAAGCATCTAGGTAAGTTACTAATGCACTAGTTAGGCCCATATCTTGTTCATTCTATTACTTCTGGGGGTGCAGTTCAATTGTAGTAGTTAGATGGAGCAGTGCTTCCAAAGCTCATGAATGGTAACTGCTTGAAGCCCTATAGGATAGGGATGAAGGTGCACACTTCTTGAAGCACTTCATAATGAAAAAAAAGAAAAAAAGAGATAGGGAGATAGAGAATAGAAGGGCATGCTAAGAGGAAGTTATTGCATAAGTGTAGGAGTTAGTAGCGCAGTTAGATAGAAAGACCACAACAATGACAGGGTTGCAAAGTGGTCAAATCAAAAATAAATGTAGACAATTAAAACCAGTTAGCCAATGCCACTCGTTGAAGAGACATGCATTTATGGCTGATCCAACCATTAGCATGCCAGGATCGTCGACAAATTCGGGTCGTTAATGTGGGATTTGGTCATAATGGCTATGATGGATTTAGCAATGATGAAGCTAGATTAGTCATTCACTATAGGAAGGTGAGGGATGTGGGATGAAGGCATCATTGTGTTCAGTCGAGTTGAGTGAAGTGGAGAGCTGAGTGAGTTGGAATAATTGTGAGCGGCATCTCAGGTGTGTGATTAGGGCGTGTTAGATCACTTAGTGAGGTTTGTTGGTGTAGCATGCTAAGCAACCTCGAAACTGTGGATATTTTGAGTGAGCAAGAGTCGCTTGTCCATACAACTACTATAGTGTAAGAAATCCTGAGTATGCCAATCGGATCATCTTTGATCCCCTTGGAAAGCAGAAGGCTTAGAAGCCATGATCAATGCTGCTATAGAAGAGGTAGACACACACCTCCATTAAGGCGCAAGGGGATGGAACTACGTAGACAGGGACATCTAGTTCAGGAGTTGTGGAGTCTGTGGTGTCCAGGGGCATGTCCATCAATGATATCCCCAGATATGTCGCTCCTATGCAACCTGGTGCAAAGCCCCAGTAGTTAACCAAAAATCAGAAGTATCAGCCGAAAGCATCATCACTGCTAGAAGGGATGAAGTGCACTATGGACATTATTCTCGCCTTGATCAAGATGAAGTATGAGGACCATGACTTGTTTCTATTGAAGGACATAGCAGATTATCCCTACGTGTCCTTTCCTTCGGTTCCGGGCACAAGGATTGAGTAAATATGGGTTGTCGGGGCTTATTAACATGCCCCATTTTTTATGGCTGAATGAAGAGCATCAATGCGTCAAAGAACTATTGGCGTTTTTTCATGGAGGGACATTGTGGTTGGATATACCAATCATGGTTACAGTGGATATGATTTCATAGATCACAGGGCTGCCAAAGGCTAGGATAGACCCTTGCCAATATATCAGAGGAAGAGAAAATGATAAGAATCTTGCTCACTAACTTAAGGAGAGATACAAATTGTAGCGAGATGGCTGTGCATATCGCATCGATAACATCAACGAGTGGGAAATGCGTATTGGAACCCGTATCATAGCTAGTAAAATTGTCCGAAAGAATCACCCGGTCCAATGCAATTCGGGGGTGATTGCTTGTGCGCAGCAGTCTGTTGAGGGAGTCCAAATGAATCGGTACCTCTTCTTGTTGAATCAACTGATGGAGGATGTGGTCACAGCTTAGGATGGGGAGTGGCCTTTCTCTTATAGTTGGCTATTGATCCTCATTGCTTTGGTGGCCTGGATGGAGCTAGAAGACTACCAGCCTATGTCTGTGTAAGCGGTCAAGGTGTAAAAAGGCACACAATACAAAAATTTATGGTGGGTAGAGGAGCCCAGTCGACAAACTGATTGTGTGATCCACTTCTTGATGTACTCAAAAGTGCTACAGGTCGCAACAGTTAAAATTCTATGCTTGTTAGATGCAACAATAGTAAAATATCAGAGTATCATGCAGTTCGCGATCGGACCCCATTCAATTCATATCCAGGAGCAACGAGACCCTGATAGGAAATGGCTTCCAATGGCCTATAAATTTACCAATGATGAAGTGGACACAATAGTTCAATATGGGCCTACTAAATGGAACAAACTAGTTAGTGCCGAAGAAATATCGAGAGGACCTCCAACAGATGCCCTTGCAGATTCTGTGTGAGAAGACTAGAGTACTTATCACTCAGATGGAGAGTCGTCGATCGATACTGATCTAGAATCCCAGTGCATCCTGGAGGAGAGTAGAACCAAATGCCACATGGATTTCGACATGAGAAGTAGCACAAGATCAGCGTTGGAGGCCCAATTGGAGTGGCTCATTAAGGCTATCACAGATTCATCTAATGTCACTACACAAGCAATGTGCGAGTCCAACCATGAAGGATTTTTTGTGGTAAGAGATAAGTTAGATTCTATTTATGATGTTGTTGTGAAGACAACACCAAAGAGTACCGCTATGTAGGAACTCTCATTGATTAACACTGATTCGTGGGCCAGGAACGTTTAGGTTCCCCCGATTGTAATCGACACAGGAAGTGAGGATGTAAACTCCACCTTGCAGTAGCTGTAGGGTGTTGTATTGGATATCAATAAGATATTGACCCATACCCTAGTCCACATGCAGTGGGTTGCCAACCAGGAGTTGGTCAATAGGTAGAAAGAGCTCAACGATGGGTACTTGCAGTCACACAAGGAAGCTATAAATATGAAGACATACATTAAGGAGTTGCACCAGGTGAAGGAGAATTTAGCAGCAACAGAAGCACAGGAGGTTGCAGTATTAAAGACAACATAGGACCAGCTAAAGAGGAAAAATGCTGAAGAGATCACTGACTTCATAGATCACAGGGCTGCCAAAGGCTGGGATAGACCCTTCCCAATATATCAGAGGAAGAGAAAATGATAAGAATATTGCTCACTAACTTAAGGAGAGATACAGATTGTAGTGAGATGGCCATGCATATCGCATCGATAACATCAACGAGTGGGAAATGCGTATTGGAACCCGTATCATAGCTAGTAAAATTGTCCGAAAGAATCACCTGGTCCAATGCAATTCGGGGGTGATTGCTTGTGCACAGCAGTCTGTCGAGGGAGTCCAAATGAATTGGTACCTCTTCTTGTTGAATCAACTGATGGAGGATGCAGTCGTAGCTTAGGATGGGGAGTGGCCTTTCTCTTATAGTTGGCTGTTGATCCTCATTGCTTTGGTGGCCTGGATGGAGCCAGAAGACTACCAGCCTATGTCTGTTGAAGTGGTCAAGGTGTGAAAAGGCACACAATACAAAAATTTATGGTGGGTAGAGGAGCCCAGTCGACAAACTGATTGTGTGATCGACTTCTTGATGTACTCAAAAGTGCTACAGGTCGCAACAGTTAAAATTCTATGCTTGTTAGATGCAACAATAGTAAAATATTAGAGGATCATGCAGTTCACGATCGGACCCCATTCAATTCATATCCAGGAGCAATGAGACCCTGATAGGAAATGGCTTCCAATGGCCTATAAATTTACCAATGATGAAGTCGATGCAATAGTTCAATATGGGCCTGCTGAATGGCACAAACTAGTTAGTGCCAGAGAAATATCGATAGGACCTCCAACAGATGCCCCTGCAGATTTTGTGTGAGAAGACTAGAGTACCCATCACTCAGATGGAGAGTCGTCGATCGATACTGATCCAGAAGCCCAGCGCATTCGGGAGGAGATCAGAAGCAAATGCCACATGGAGCTTGACACGAGAAGTAGCACCAGATCAACGTTGGAGGCCGAATTGGAGTGGCTCATTAAGGCTATCACAGATTCATCTAATGTCACTATGCAAGCAATGTGCCAGTCCAACCATGAAGGATTTTTTGTGGTAAGAGCTAAGTTAGATTCTATTTATGACATTATTGTGAAGACAACACCAAAGAGTACCGCTATGCAGGAACTCTCATTGATTAACACTGATTCGTGGGCCAGGAACGTTTAGGTTCCCCCAATTGTAATCGACACAAGAAGTGAGGATGTCAACTCCACCTTGTAGTAGCTGTAGGGTGTTGTATTGGATATCAATAAGCTATTGACCCATACCCTAGTCCACATGCAGCGGGTCGCCAACCGGGAGTTGTTCGATAGGTAGAAAGAGCTCAGCGATGGGTACTTGTAGTCACACAAGGAAGCTATAAATATGAAGACATACATTGAGGAGTTGCACCAGGTGAAGGAGAATTTAGCAGCAACACAAGCACAGGAGATTGCAGTATTGAAGACAACATAGGACCAACTAAAGAGGAAAACTGTTGAAGAGATCATTGACTTGAAAAAGAAGACCCACCTCTTGATTGTCGAGAATGCGCAGCTGGTTACGAGTAGAGGTGAGGTAGAAGTGGCTTTTGATGAGGCATGTGAGCACATCTATGAAAGCAGAGTGGAACTTGATGCAATAGCTAAAGCCAAGCATCTGGCAGAGCTACTCAATGTTATGGTCTACCTAGAAACGCCACCATAGAAGGTTGCGGAGCAAAAGAATTCCATTGAATCAATGGCAACACAGTTCAAAGTGATGGAACATCAAGAAAAGAAGATCTCGGAGGCAATGACACAATTTTGTGGAAGTGTTTTCCAAGATGAGCAATTAGACAAAATGAAAAAAGAAAGCATGGGAATCTGAAGGATAGTTGATGACATTGAAGACGACATTAAGAACAATTCCATCCTTGATTCAGCTTATGCGATTAACCAAGCTAAGAGAACTGCAACAAAGAGCCACAAAGGCACAAGAATGGAAGTGCAAGCCCAGTGCCAAGCTAGATGAGTTCCAAGATATTGGAGTGCAGTTGGCTATCAAAGCAGTCACCATGCTACAAGCTGTGCAAGACAGCAAGAAGATGGTGAATACCAAGTTGGTGGAGCACCATGCGAAGCAGGACCTACTTGGCTGTCAGGATGAACCTGAAAACGTTCAAGCATAGGTTGAGGATATCTTGTAGCAGTGCGAGGAATTTAAGATGAAGACGATAGAGTACACCCTGTCCATCTGACGTGGCTGGAGGATGAGCCACAAAACTATGTTGGGGGCTTGTTGGAAGGGGTTTTGGGGTAATTGAGTTGCGCAGCACCGCAGAGGCTATGTAAGCTCACATGGCACTGTCTTACCTCTCGTCTTATCGCTCCCCCACTACCAACATATTGCTAAGCTTCATAAAGAGTTCTACTCTACCTTATAGAACAACTCCCTAGCAATGACGCCAAAAGTGTTGGGTGTTATAATGTCTAAATTAATTCACCTAATCTTTAATTATCGACCAGGGTCAGTAGGCTTAGAGTTGACATGAAATATATGCGAAGGTAGAGGGTGTCTTGTAAATATTTTAACAAACAAAATATTGAAATATCTTTCAAAATGAAAAACTATGTCAAAATCCTAAGAATGCAATTATTAAGGTCACTAAACTGAGACAAAATAATAAACTAAAAAATTGATAATTTATTTTATAACTTTAAACTAAAAAAGATACAATCAACAACTAAATATTCAAATGGAAAACTAGGGTGCAAGGAAGACTTAACTTATAAGCAAGTTGAAAAAATAAGAGAAGCAAGTAGAAAACTTAATAAAAGAAACAAGTAGAAAAATTAATAAAGAAATATCCTTAGGTTCTGTCCTAGAAGTTCTTTCAATAATGACACAATGTAAAAGAAACAACCTAAAAACATACTAAGGATAATACATATAACACTAAATTTACATGCGAAGGATAAATCAATCCAAAAGCACAAACACAAAACGATACAACAGTAAAACAAAATAAGAATAAAAACCTGAAGAAACAAAACATAAAAATAATTCAAACTATTTTCAAGGTAATAGGAGGTAAGGAAAAATGATAATAAACAACTCAAAACAATTAAATTTCATTAGAGAAAATTTCACCTCAAAATGGGCCTCCTAAAAGAAATTAATGAAATACTAGTTAAAATAATAAAATAATATTTACTAATTTTGGAGGAAGAAAAGAAAAATCTATTTTTTTGTTTGCATTTTCGACATATCTCCTCTTGTTTTTGCTCAAATTCGACTAGGAGAGCTTGTTGGATGCGGAATTAAATTCCGCATCCAACGAGTACCCACTCGGCATACTTTTGATGGACCCTACTACCCCAAAAACAAGAAATACCTGAAAAAAATGTGATGATGATGTCATCGCCATGTTTTTTTTAGGTATTTCTTGTTTTTTGGGTAGTGTGGTCCATCAAAAGTATGCTGAGTGGGTATTTGATGGATGCGGAATTTAATTCCACATCCAATGAGCTCTTCCAATCAAAATTTGAGTAAAAAAACAGGGAAATATGTCGAAAATACAAACAAAAAAAGTAGTTTTTTTTATGATACCTATCCCCAAATTTATATTAAAAAAATGTTTAAGACCTATAAGATATTTCAAATTTAAATCAATTTCATTGGCTAACACATGATGACATGGAATTTGAGTTAAAGTTAGAAGGCCCATTTTGAGTTGAAATTTCCTCTAATGTTAACTTCAATATTAAACAAAACTATCATCTAACTATTATAGTCAAAACATAATTCAAACATTAACAAAACAGAACTGAAGACAATCTTAAAACACAATAAAAACACTAAAATCGAAACTGTGGGATGAATGACAAACTGAACTGTGGGTCTGAAAGGGGTGGCTGAAAAACAGACTAAACAGGCTGTTCGAATGACAGTCTACACAGTTAAAATAATAAAAACGAACAGAAATGATCTAATCTTCAGCAGAATTCATGCAGATGTAAATCTAATGCATAAAAGAAATAAGTAAACCCGCTTATTAAGTAGATTTAACAGTGAAATAGACTTAAAGAAATTCATGAAAATAAATCATTTCATATTAATAAACTGAAATTCAAATTGCATAAACTTATAACCTATAATAGAAAGGAAATAAACAAAATTGAATTTAAAAACAATCTATTATATCTTCTTGTAAATAAACTCAATAGTAAATTGGAAATAAAAGGACTGAAAGCAAATTCAAAAGAAAACTATGCACGCAGTTAACTATCTAATTTAGAAATAAAATTGCATTACAGAAATAATAAAATAAACTGTAAATTAAACTAACTACAACAGAAAATAAGGAAAGAAATAAACAAGAAAAGAAACCTCTGGTTGATGAGGGGGCCTCTCAACAATCAGGGGTGGTTCCTGTCTAACTTCTACTCAAATGTAATCTTCAACAGCAACACATACAGCTCTTTATTCACACGATGGAACAGAAATACAATGTACTCAAAAACAAATCAAAGCATGGACTGATAACACTGCGAACAAACTCTTCTAGCTAATTGAGCTCTCGCACAGAGGCTGATATATATAATAGTTTACAGAGATGAGCAAATTGACACTTTAGTGGTCGAATCCTCTCTAAATTTAGTCGACTATAAAGGCACATAACAAATCGTACGCCAACGCATAGGATCTCCCCTTCTTCATCGTGGTTTTGGTCTTCTTCATTGGACAACGAACACACAGGGTCCTTCTTCAGTGCAACAGGTCTTCAGACATGGCGCATGGGTCCTTCTTCAGCGCAAACATGAACTAGTGGCGAACAAAGGAGAACACACGATGAGTTTTTTAGAACGTAGGTTAAATGCATCAACCCAACACGTTGATTGTTGATGTGGTGGCAACAAAGGAGCCTTGCAAGCTGGTGGATTATCTAGAACACAAGCTCCATCACCCAAACGCATGGACAACAGGTCGTTTGGAGGATGTTTCACATTTTAATTGCCTGAAATTAATTCTTAACAGCACGCAGTCTGGTTGGTGATCTGGATAGAAGGCTGAACAACAAGCTGGGCTATGAGCTGGATACGCTCGGTGTCGATCTAGGGAAAATGAAGTGTCTGTTTGCTGGAATGCTTCAGGACTACAGTATACAACAAAAATTTTAAACATCTGGCAAACTACCAGCGAGTTTCACGCAGCGGGCTGGATGACAAGCTGGACGTCAAGTTGGACATGTTGTGCACAAGGGAGGCTGAATGCATTCTTGTTATTAATTTGTCCCAAAAAGATTGGAAAATATGCAAACAAATATATAAATTAATTAATACATCAAATGTGCTTTAATAATGTCAATTTTAATTAATAAAATCATAAAAATGATAATAATAAATAGATNAAACCTGAGCTGAATATTGATCTGCATGGCATAAAATATAGAGAAAGGTAATAAAACATATGTTTAAATAAGTAATTTAATTGCCAAAAATGATAACAATTCTAGGATCAACAACAATACACACAAGTTTTCATCGAACAATCTTGCAAGTAGCTTCCAAAACCATATTTCCTCACAACTTGCTAAATTAGTTGAAATATACTCTCACTTAGTTGTAATTAGTGCTACATTAATTTACTTCTTTCTTAACCCTGAAGTGCTCTTCCATTCTGTATCACTATCATCCCAATTGGAGTTAGTCATATCCTTGCTGGTATATCCTCTAATCTCTTGCATATATGAGGCCATACTCATTTGTATCCTTATGGTACATCCCCATGTTCTTTTCCACAACCATGTGAACACATCTTGACTCCACCATGTACTGGATAAAATTATTCATCGCAAAGAAAATATAATATCTCATGTTCATCAAGTACATCACCGAACGAATCTTCTACTTGTATACAATGGCATCAATTGTCTTTAAAGTAGGACTACATAGAATATTTAAGTTAGATTCCATCGGTGTAGTTATATCCCAACATATCTAATCTCTTCAAGGTCTTAACTGCATATTTTCCATACCTAATGGAAATCTCCTTTGGATTTCTTCATAACTCTATTCATAAGAATTGTGTCAAGATTCTCAAACACTAAGATCTACTGTAGTCACTCCCTCTAAAGTGGAGCACCATCCTCCCTATGCGTCTTGTACTCTCTTCATCGGTACATTCTACACTGGAGTGAAAAGTAGCATCCTCTACTACTAATCTTCTTTGTATCCATCTATGTCACCTCTCAAGGTCACTGGATATCAAGATCCTCCATCTTGAACTTTGTTGCAAGTTATTCTTGCACCCATCCTTGAGATTCTCATCCTCTATAGGATTCCATTACGAACCTTGTAGAAAAGGTTGATATTTCCATCCCTCTAAGTGATCATCGATCTCCTCATGTAACTATATGTGCTATCCCATGGGTGCCTTGTGAGCTTGTGCAAATCCTTCTGCACATAGCTGGTTATTTGTAGAGAGTGATAAATCCTGGAGGTTGCTCGATTTATTCTTCTACTTCGATTACACTAACTATCTATTGTAATATCCACCACTGAAGAGGTTTGTTTGGTACATAGAGAAATGTCTCGCTCTGATAAACTCCCTCTTTCTAAGAGAAACCATGAACCTTGCTTTGTATCTCTTGATACTTCCATATGTTGCATGCTTGATCTTGTAGATCTACTTGGAAGACAATGCAGACTTCCCTTCAGGTCTCGAAATCATATCAAAACCTCATTCTACATGATTGGCTGGTACTTGTCGATCATATCATCCTTCCAGTATCCCTTCTTGGGACATTCTATCAAAAAGTGTCCTAACATGAGTGAAACATATAAGTTGTGAGAGGTCCTTTTTCTAAAATATTTGTATTCTTTTGAGAATCGTATTCCTTCTTGTTCTTTCTCTTCTTTTCCTAAGTTTTTAGAGCTTGATTGTCATATTCATGCATGCCTTATTCTTTTGCTATCAATTGGTTTTCTTCTTACATTCCTTCCTCCATAGGTGAGATTCCTTCTAGAACAAATCCCATGAGTGAAATATTTTGATGAGCTTGGGAGACCATTCAAAATTTTCATCTCTTTCACTTTTTCGACATTGTCTCTAATGGCTTCTAGTTGATCCTTGATCTAAGAGACCCTTGTGAAGTAGGATTGAATGTATTCTGGCATTTGCATCTTCACATCTTTGAGTTGAGTTCTCAAGGTCTTCTTCTTGTTGATGTTCTTTCCTTCGTACAAGCTAGTCAATGCATTGAATATCCCCCTGGGAGTCTTCAACGATGATATATGTGAGATCCAATGGATATGGAAATAATCCTCTTGGATTTGACCAAGTTCTTCTTATGCTTGGATTTTTCCTCATCTCCATCTAGATCTATAGCTTCTCCTTTGACATGGTATTATATTTCATGATATCTTGTATTAGAAGAATTCTATACTTCCATGCCTAGAAGCTCTCATTTCCTTCAATATTTTCCTCAATATTGGTATTATTTGTCATCATGATAAAAATGAGAACCTTAAGTGGAAATAGAGAGGAGAGAACTTACCAATGATATTTCTTTAACTTGATGGTTGCTTAAAAGCATTTCTGGAAGAATACCTCTATTGGACCTAGGGTTTGATAGAGAAACCTTAATTTTTCAACATTGATTAATTTCATATCTGATTGGACGAAAGGATGCGCCTCCTTAATGCGAGATGAGCAACACACTCATTTTCCCAAAATTATTGACAGAACTACAAAATATCTAATGCCCTAGTTTTCTTGACAACAATGTGAGCTTAAAATATGAAAATCCACATAATGAGAAACTCTTTCCATAGAAATATGAACCCTTCAAATAAGAGTTGTATGGTCCTCCTTTTTCAACTAATCGGTGGAGGGAAGTTCTCGGAACATGAATCCCTAGTTTCTTCATTTTCTTTTGCATAATTGTGTGATATTGATTCTAGTGTATCTCCAAAATTCCTGCTCCTTAAGGTTTGAAACTTTGTTTGAGATACAATGACATGTATTATTTCCAACCCCTTGGGTCCGAGCAGTATTGGATTCACCAAGTGGAATGTGTGCTAAGTTTCCCATGGTGGCCTGCTTGAGGACTAGTTCAATATAGAGAACTTGTATGAACTACCACATGTGATTGTTTCAACTTCAGGGTCTAACCCTAGAACCAAATAAAATACAATATGTTCCATATCCGAAACATCTTGCAAAATTTGATTTGTTTATTCCTATCCCGAGATATAACAATTATCCCTAGGTCACTTGTTTAATACTAAATTATGGAATACGTTCGAACCCTGCTTTGGGGGAATCATATATCCTAATGTATAGGGAATCTAATGTTTATACTTGCACACAAGTTACATAAAGTTTTCATATTCGTCATTTCCATGTTTCATCTCTTGAGCATTTACCAAACTTTATTTATAGTGAAACTTCCAAGATTACTAGATTTTTCCCGCAATGGTTTTCAAGCATAAAACCCTAACCTCTGGTAGTTGTAGTTGTAGCATCGTTTCGCCTACAAAAAGACTTATTTTAGGGTGGATATGTTACCATGTTAGAAATTTCATGGTTATACAAGATATTAAAACACTTAGAATGATAATATCATAACCATATGCAAAGGATCACTGAATTAAGGACAAGCACAACCACACAAAAGAACATAGAGATTTATTGTGGGAAACCCTCATGGGGGAGAAATCCCATCAGAACTTCCTCGATATAGAATTTGAGCAACTACAATGTAATACCCAAAGAAAAATAATATAATATATCTTTCCACAGTAGAATCTCTCTCTCTCTCTCTCTCTCTCTCTCTCTCTCTCTCTCTCTCTCTCTCTCTCTCTTGCACAATGCTTGAGTGAGAAGTGTTTACAAATGAGGGAGGTGCCTCACCTATTTATACTCATCAAGTCAGTGAATCATTTACCTAAATAGGTCGGCCAATTTTTCTAATTAGGTCCAACCTACCTAAGAATACTCAAAATAACATTTTTAAAATACTTTTGTGGGTGTTATTGCCTCGACTTACAACAGAGGTTTTACGTCAAGAATTTTACATGGCCAATTACATCAATGACATCCCTAATCAAAGTAACAACATCTACGAAAGGAAGGGATGATAATAATAAGTACAATAGAACATATTCCACATTTATATTATTTCAACATGAGTTCATGGAAGAACGACTTCTTTAATTCATATGGGCGGCTTTTGATTGTTGTCCCGGTGTCCAAAAGAGAAATCACAGATCCATTATGGAATGGAATCCATGCCATACGGGCCTGTTCCTAGGAGTCTATTTCTCGTTACTATGGATACAAAAGAATTTATTTTTGTAGGAAGGTGTGTTTATGCACTAGCTATGACCTTTCTAATCCCGAAGGAGGAAGCTGCTACATTGGGTTGTGATGGCATTTCAAATCCCAAACAAAATGAGTGACTCAACGAAGAACGAGGAGGGAGGATTTGAAAGGTGCCAGGACTGTCACTTAAACATGACAAAAAATTCTATGTCGAACTCTCATGGGATCCATTTCTATATCATACACTCATCCATATATAAATTGATCAT
Source organism: Pseudotsuga menziesii (assembly GCA_001517045.1). Taxonomy (NCBI): domain Eukaryota; kingdom Viridiplantae; phylum Streptophyta; class Pinopsida; order Pinales; family Pinaceae; genus Pseudotsuga; species Pseudotsuga menziesii. The sequence continues at coordinate 26,382 of LPNX011050160.1, forward strand.
GGATTTCTCAATTAGATTTGATTGTTATCCAAATCAGAAGAGATGTGGTGATTGCTTTTCTATTTGAGGAGTTGTATTCTAGTTGGATGCTTTGATGAAAATGTGTTCTTGATATTTCCTAACAACATTAAATTCAAGATATATTTCCTTCTTTATCATCAACTAAAGAGATATACCTACTCGTGTAAACATATTTTTCATGTTTTCCACTTAAAGCACACAGACATACATTTCATATGTTTAAATTATGCATGAGAATGGTTATTCTCCTGCCTCAATTTCAATTGATGATATCCATGAATGGAAAGGGTCTATTATAAATCCATTGATACAATTGTCCCAAGGAAATGTGAGGGACTTTCAACTACATTCTCACCCACATGGGAATAATCCTTCTAGAACTCATAAAGACATCAAATTGTTCTCACTCTAAGTTTGGTAAAGCATCTTGATGATGGAAATGAAGGTAATGGTGTGAAACAAAAATTTTCTAGGCATAGGTTTGAAGGTCTTCAAATGGTGAATAACTATTGAATTTATAGGTTATATGCTTTTGTGATTCACTTCCAAATAGGGATGGCATTGGTCTATATGCATATTACTACCCATCATTGTTATTGGTGCAATGAAGTGACTATGCAGGTACCACATGGAATCGATTCAATGAACGATTGTTAGTGATGGGCCGCAAGGTTCACCAGGTGCAAGCCTTTTTGATGGAAATCACATATTCAGGCCTGATGTCTTTATGTTTCGTGCACCAAATGGTGGATATGGATATATGCATATTACTATCCATCGTTGTTATTGATGAAATATAGTGACTATGCATGTACCATATGGAATCAATTCAATGACCTATTGTTAGTGATGAACCTCTAGGTTCATTAGGTGCGGGCCTTTTCGATGGAAATCACATATTTAGTCCCAATGACTTTGTGTTTGGTGCACCAATTGGTGGATATCGAGAAGAAGGGTTTTTGCAGCACAATCTCTTCTATAAATTTATTGAAAGAAATATTTTCGTTGGGATATTCTGGTTGCCACTACAAGCGATTGGAAAACTTTGGTAAGATTTCCACATGCATTTCATATGGTGCAGAAGAACAAGGAGAATACAAAAATCAATATCTCTCTACACTTTTGGTGGACCAAAAGTATTCTTTGTGGTTAGGTTTGATACAAGAGGATCTCCACTCTTGGAAAATTTTTAAGGTTGTTCATTAATGTGGAAATCACTAGCACATGAATTTGAAAACAACGTTGACGGGGACTTTCAAACAAGGTGAAATGCACTTTGCATACTAAATATAAATCTCATTGAATTTTTGGTAAAAGGTGAAAAATGAATGTTATGATTAATACTTTGTGGGAGATTAAGTGCTCATGTATTCTTCATTTTATTTGTAAAAAATAAATTAATTTAAGTGTGATAACCCACCTCACATTTAGTTTCTTAGTCTAAGTGAAAGATGAGAGTCTCATGTAAGGTTGATAACTTCATGGACATTGTTCAAATATTTTCCCAAACCTATCCCTTAAATCATGTAAATCCTAATTTAGTGGATCTAGAGTTATTGTCTCCTTGGATTGTGGAGTTAATAGAACTATTTAAATCCCTTAGTTGAGAGCTTTCACAGTGAAAGGAATTTTTTAATATTGTTCAAGAGTATGTTACAAACTCTTTCCATAAGGGTAAGTGACAAAAGTATTACTTACATAGTCCTTCTAGAGCTCGAGAATGGTCACTTATGTGAGATCCTTAAGTCCTTTTGTATAGGAGAAGGTAGTCCCTTATGGAGCATGACCCACATATTGTGATAAGGTTTCAACATGTTTTGTAAGGAGAATATCTCTTTGAAGGAGAGATAATAAATCAATTTGCATTCCAAGCATATCTAGAGACGTAGTCCATATCGATGCACTTTGTTATAGAAATACTTCTATTTGTCTTGTTTTAATTTTTATCACCTTTTAAAGTTAATTTGATTTTTAAATTCTTTAATTGGATAATATATTTAAATGAACCCTTTTTTCTTTATTCACAAGAAATTTCTCTTATCAAAATTTTCTCATTGTAAATTTTGAATTGATTACTGCTCACAAAAATTTATAGATCATCTCGAGACATAATTGATGCACTAGCTATGTAATATCCAAAAAACAATTAACGAGAACAATGTCGGTTTCTCGTCGGGTTCTCATCATGTTCTAAGAATTGTGCTACCAGAAAGGGAATGATGCAAGGGGTGAGGTATGGGGAGGGAGAGTGAGGAGCGAAGAGAAGGGGGCGACAGAGGGGAGGAGAGAGAGGGGGAGGGGGTAGAGGAGGGCGACGAAGGGGAGGAGAGGGAGGGGGAGTAGGTAGAGTGTGATCGTGAGAATCACGTAGGGGGCGGGGCGTGGGGAGTGGGAGGGAAGAGGGGAGATAAGGGGGCAGCGGAAGGGATGAGAGGGAGGGAGGATGAGAGGGAGGGAGGAGGGGGTAAAGGAGGGTCGAGGAGTGGAGGAGAGGAAGGGAGAGGAGAGTGTGGCGCGATTCTCAAAATCACGGCAGCAGGAATGAGGTTGGGTGGGGAGAGGGTAGAGGAGAGGGGAGGGTTGAGAAGGGGTGGTGGATGGGAGGAGGAGGGGTAGAGAGTTAGGTTTTTTTTTGTTATTTTAATTTTAATTATGTTTTTCTTTTTTGGTTTTTTTTAGTTTGTTATTTTAATTTTAATTTTGTTTTGTTTTGTTTTGTTTTGTTTTTAATTGGTGTTCTATTTTATTTTTAATTTGTGTTTAATTTTGTTTGTTATTTTTTATTTTGGTTTTAAATTTTTTTTTTTTTGATGTACAATTTTGTTAAAAAATTATTTTTATTTTTTTATAATTTGTAAGTTTTGAAATTTTGAAATTTATGTTTAATTTTCATTTTTTTCCGGTTACAATTTATATTTATACTTTTTTTATATTTATCTTTAAATTTTTTATTGCTAAATTTTCTTATAATGTTTTTGATTTTTTTTTTAATTTGGTTTTTAGATTTTTGATTTTTTTTTATAGCTATAGTTTTTTTAATTTTTAACCTTGAATAAAACTGATAGTTATTTTAGGAGGTCCACTTTTGAATTTCACCAGTCAATTTAGAGTTTAGATTACAATGATACCACCCATAGTTTATTTTGGGGTTGTTTTTCTATCTTTTTGAAGCAAAAATATGAGTTTTATAGTTTAATATATAGTTTTATTATGAATTATATCGTAAATTCTTTTATTTTATATGGAAAGAGTGGTGAAACAATTTCATGAATTATTTGTGTTTAACGAAGTGTTAGTTATCAATTTTAAATTATGATACAATGACATAGTAATGGCATTTTTTGAAAAAGTGTGCTATCAGTAGCATTAGTTTTCAATTCTCGGCTTGATTTTAAGGTTATTGAAAAAAACATCAATGACTGTTTTCGTCTATGTCCACATTTTTAGCCACCCAAAAAAAGTGGTGCTACGAGTAGCCCCACTTTTTGATTTAGAGGTGTTTTTTTCACAAAAAATGGAGTTTTTATGGCTAGAGTTTCATTTTGAGTATAAAGTTTTCATCAAGTTGCACAACATGTTTTATCCTTTTATCAACTTAGCCTTTCACAATACAAAATTTAAGTACTACACCACATACAAACCCCTAATGTAGATTATCTTACAACCATATTCATTTAATTGCGATTAGGTTACAACTGGTTGAAACCCATTCACCAAAAAATTACAAAATCGACAAAAAATGAACAAAAAAATGTACTATTGAGAATATTGTATCATGCCTAGCACAATGCTACAACTAATTCATCAAACAAGGATGCATATTCTACCTACAAAGAATATAACACATGTGGAGGATCATCATTTATTGGATATCCTTTATATGCACCCAAAAATGGTATCTAGTTCTAGAGAAAAAGTACAAAATCGATAAAAAGATGTACTAAAAAAAAATGGACTACCAAGAATATTGGATAGCTACAACTAATTTTGCATGCCTCGATACATATTATACCTATAAAGCATATAACACATGTGGAGGATCATCATTTATTGGATATCCTTGATTTTCACCCAAAACATTATATCTAATTAGTGATTTTTGGTAAAACATTACTATTTAGCTACTTTGTCCCCACTGTGTATCTTCTACACTTAGATATTTCCCACTTACTTTGGGTCTTTCATCTAAACATTTATGTACTCACACTTATAAATTTCTCATGACTTTTTAACCCATTTAATTTGGACCATCCACGTTTTAATAACCGAATGTGACATGCAACAACAAATATTTTGACCCTTGTTTACATTATTACAATGCTCACAATCAGAGTAGAAGCAATGGAAATCAACACAACCAACATCGTTTCATGATAAGAGAAAACATATAGATAATATATATTGGGAGTGAATAAATAACATGGTTGAATATGCATTAAAATGATGTGCATATCACAAAGAAGGAGAAGTGTATCCCATATATCATCTATGTAGAGATCCCTCCAAAACCATGTGTATCATAGACCTAAGATAAACTATCATAGACCCAAGATAAACTTGCTTTATCAAGAATGTATTAAATTGGAAACGAAGATTTCTCCATTAAACTAATATGTACTCTATTGCCGACTATAAGTTTCAAACCTTTGCAAGTGAACCAATGCATACAATCTTTAAGAAAAATAGTAAGTAAACATTGATGTGTACACATACCCAATACATAAATTTTCATTCAAAACCCTAGAGCCACACCACCCCACACCTCTCTTCTCTAGTTTTACTAACTTAAAAATTCACAATACAATATTTAATTAAATATTTAGAAATAGACTAATTTGGATATTGAATTATAAGTAGCAATGTATCAAATATTACAACTAAGTCATGTACATGGATACATATTCTACCATAAAAGAATATAACATATGTAGAAGAACATCATTTATTGTATATCCTTGATATTCACCCACAAAATGTTATCGAAATATTAATTTGTAATGTTGTTTTTTTAACTATTTAGTTAATCCTTTCTAATTATGTTTGTATTACAACTTTCCACTTACTTGAAGTTACTCTTAGAGTAATTCATGTATTCATTTCTTTATTCACATTGAAATAACTTTTATGCTTTTTAATCCATGTGCTTTTCAATCACTTTCCAATATAACATTAGCTTTGACATTAGTTTGTAATCCTATAACGTTCACAATTAAAGAAAAGCAAAGAAACTCACACAACCAAGATGGATGGAAAAGAAAAAAAACTCAAGACAACAACGATGGATTGATGGCCATTAATGAACAGCAAAGAAAATCAATACAACCAACCATGGATTGACTCATGGGGAGGAGCAAACATATCAATAATGCATATGTCACTTAAATCAATTATAAGAGTTAATCAACAACATTTTTTTTATGAAGGTTAAAATAGAGTGGATACCACACCACGAAAGGAAAGGACAAGCCTGATTGAAATCCATAAGGTAATCTTCTTTTTAGCCTTTTTAACTCAAGCCACATATGGAGTCTATTAAATAACACTTTATCTACTCAAGCCACATATGGATTCTATTAAATAACACATGTAATCATCCCACATCTCCTCTGTTTATCTTAGACATATCATATTATATTATATTCCCTCAAGTTGCTTACAAACACTTCAAATTATATCATATGGAAAGAGATTTGAGGTTTGAGTTGTTCTACTTTTTTTATATATAATTCCGGAATACCGCAGTTTGTCTCACACGCACATTTCAGGTGGTATCCTCCAATCAATAACATTGGAATTATATTATATTGGAGGAGGTTTGATGTTTGAATTGTTCATTTTTTTACATATAATTCCTGAATACCCCAGTTTCTGTCATCGCACATTTCACGTTGTACTAGATTCTGAAATGAATAACATTGCAATTATATTATTGGTGGAGGTTTGAGCTTTGAAATGTTCATTTTTTACATACAATTCCCGAATACCGCAGTCTTTCTCACGCATGTTGTAGATTCTGGACTGATTAACATTGTGTTAATTTTTTTTCGTTTCGTTTAATGAATAATGGATGTTAAGAAATTTATTTAGTTATGTAGTAAAAACTGTTGTGTTGTTTAAATTTTGTAATTTTTTTTTTAAAATATGTTCAAATATAAAAAAATGAAAGAGATTTTATTAATTTGAAACTAGCATCAAAGTTTCGACTAAACTGTATGCATTTCGAATATGAAAACATACATAGTGCAGAAACTTTAATTAAACGAAATTATACATCATACAGAAAGATGAAATCTGTATGGGATGTCTGGTTAAATTTGTAATTTCAAGATAACTTTTAATTATTTATCTAAAAATAATTTTTAATTATTTATTTAAAAATATTGAAATAGAAATAATGAGAAAAAATCAATATAATTATAATTATATATATTAATTATTATTTAAAAAATACATTTGTAATTAATTTAAATTCATTTTAAACTTAAATTTATCAAACATTGAGAGAGGAATATTATCTCTTATGTGTGCCCAAATTCAATCAATCAAGGTGCACCATAAATTTATATGGTGTATGCCACTTATTTAGTATAAGCAACTTATCTAGTGTAAGTGACTTATCTAGTGTAGGCAACTTATCTATTGTAAGTGACTTATGTGGTGTAGGAGATATTCTAGCCATTAATTTAAGGTCATAAGCCTAATCTTCTTGTAAGTTAAGATATACTCTAATTTTTCTTAATGTGTAAGTCAAGATATACTCTATTTATGTAAGTGAAGATAAATTCTATTTTTTCTTAATGTGTAAATTGCTATTATTTAAAAAAAATATTTAATAAAAATTTACACCTCAAGATATTTGATCACTCTTTGATATATTTATGTTTAAGATTAAATTATTAGAATTTTTTATTTATTTAAGCCCACATTATTTGTATTTTTATTGTTCTTACAACCTAATTATTGCACAACAGTACTGATCTAGTATGAGGAATGCTGCAACATTATGGTATTAAAAATATAAAATGTTAACTTATAAAATAAAAAATTTAAAACTAAATAAAAAATATGTTTAAACATGAACTTCTTAACTATTAATTTAAATACAAATATAGATGTATATATATATATATGAAGCTAGAAATCTAGCAATCTTTCAAAACAAATGGTTTTCTCCGACTGCACCCACCCAAACAGAGAAAGCAACGGACAATAGAATCCCCGGTCATAAATAGAACCGTTTCATGGTTTTTTTTGACTGAGCAAGTCAAGGCCAGCCGCCACTTGGTGGAGCCCGAAGGGTTTTATATTTTGCAGAAAACAGAAAATTATGTATCAAATTTGCGGTGGTTCGAGCTACCAATAGCAAAGCAGAGTTAATAGTTTTATGGTGAATCTTAAAGGTAGCCAGGGCCACGCAAGTTCAAAGTATTTATATCTATGGCTATTCAAAAATGATGATGGACTAGACAAACTGATAAAAACAATATTAAAACCCTTCATTTATAATATCTTTTAAATGAAATTGAAGTATTAAAATTCTACTTTGAATTGATATCTTTTACACATATCTACAAAGAACTCAATTTTGAAACAGACACTTTGTGCACTCTCAATTCAACAAATGATAATTGGAATTGAGGATCATAATAATGTAAACTCGCACTCACAATTCAACCAGGGATAATTGAAGTTGAGGATCATAGTAATGATCATGTCACAATTCAACCAGGGATAATTGAAGTTGAGGATTAGTAATAATCATGTCACCAACTCCTTTATAACAATATAAAACTCGTAAGTGGAAAAAAGTTTGGGAGCAGATTTAGTTAGAACTAAAAATGGTTTTTTTTTCGATCTAAGCTTAGAGGAGCAGCCCATGTAATGATTTTTGCAGAGATGTGGAATGACATTAGAATCAGATAGGAGGAAGACAGCAAGGTTCCAAGTTGTAAGGTTATTCGAGTAATTCATATTTATTGTATGAGTAAAAGTTTTATATATATATATATATAATTTAATTTTAAATTCATATTCAAATTAAATATAAAAAATGGTGAATGTTCAAAATTTTGACTCTTAATAGAAAAGAGATACTTGTCTTAACTCAGTTAAGACAGAGTACCATAGAAGACAACTAAAACGCTCTTCTTTTCTGTCAAATTTGGATATAGATCTGTTAAAACCATTCATAAAAATTGTTATTTTAGTAATTTCTTAATTTCTGCAATTAGATTTAGTTAATCAAATTTAGTTGTTCTAAATTAAATAATCCGTTTTAAAAAGACGCAAAGAACCATGATTTAAAAACACCAAATTATTATTTCAAAATGAATTGCTCTGCCGGATTCCCACTAAATATTGGAGGCGTTTTGGTTAGTACTTATACTACTCCAGTTAACTCTGTCCAGTATTATTAATAATTAACTCAACAATAACCTTTTA
>LPNX011050172.1:10737-125737 GCA_001517045.1 Pseudotsuga menziesii
GGGCAACAACGCCATCTCATTTGGGACCATGCGCCCAAGGCACTCATACAATCCATTTTTAACCTCCACAGTCTGATCTTCTCCAAACTGAGCTCTATAATGATACCTTGGTTTTAGGAAATACCCAGTTGCATGTATAGGGCGGTGGAGTTGATTGTTCCATCTTCTATCGATGATATCCCATATAGGCTGATACTTGGCCACTCTATCCTTGTATGTTGTCCTTATTTGCTCCTTTTCCTGGTCCATGACCTCATATATGTAGCCAATGCCCAATCTTTCCCCATCCACCAACCACAAAACCTTAACAAGTGGCTTAATAATTTTTAAAACCTCTGCTGTTGTTTCCCAAAATAAGCTTTCTAAGATTTTCTTTTTGGTGTTTTTTCCATCTGTTCTGCAGGCCCGTTTACTTGAATTCCATTCATCACTTGAAACCATTTGTTCGAAGTTTTGTCTTTGAGCAATGAGAGATTGCAATGTGAGGAAATGAGTTGCAAATCTAGTAATGACAGGCCTAACAAGTTCCTTGCCTTGTGTGTGTTTCCTCATCAAGCTAAATACCCATGAATGGTTGTAGATATAGCTTGTGATGCTTTTGGCATTCTTTACAGTGTGCTTGATCCAATCTGTTTGCATATGTCCTCTAGCATGAGGTCTATGCAATGTCTTGCACATGGGGTCGAAAATATTGTTGTGTATTTTCCTGTAACATTTTACCAGCAAGAACATAGTTAGAGGCATTACCAATGATGACCTACACAATATTAGCTGCCCCCACCACCTCAATAACCTCAACAAAAAGCTAAAATAATAGATTTGCATCTTTCACCTTATTGGATGCATCATATGATTTAAAAAACAAGTTTCCATGTGGGAAAGAGACAAAGAAGTTTATGATGGTTCTGTTCTTTGCATCGGTCCATCCATCTGAAATGATAATGCATCCTGTTAAGGCGCATGATCATTTGAACTCCTTGAAGTATTCACCCAAGGTTTTGATCTCTTTCTGCAAAAGAGACCCCCTCAAGTCATGCATACTAGGGCCTTTGAAGCCCTTACCAACAACAACACCATAATCCCACATAGGCTGGAAATATGGTGAGCGAGCAACATTGAAGGGGATATCTACATCAAACCGCCAACTAGCTATGTACTCATGAACAGTTTCTTTGTATTGCTTTTTCCAATGGGCATCTATGGTGGGCTGAATTGGCCGAGAAGCATTGACACTATCATAGGTGTTTTGAGGTGAGAAATAATTTTTGATTACTCCCCTTTTTGGACAGATTTGTTCGAGAGGGAGGAGCATAGTGAAAGGTATCCCTGAAATTGGGAGAAGGTATGGACGAGGAGCCTTCATATTGAGCATGAGGCATAGATCTCATCATTCCTGTAAGATGCCTCATCTTCCCTATTTCTGCCTCTCTCTCTCTCTTTGGTTAGCCTTCTCCACTTCATATTGTTCAATTTATTCTTGCAACTTCAACCTTATCTTCCAATCACCTTTGAATCAACTTCACATGGGGCAACATTTCCTTTGATGGCAACCAAGTGTTGTTTGAGCCTATGAATGCCCCCTCCTTTAAGCCATTTTTTACAAAATTTGTAATACATCTTCCCTTCAACCACATCGACATGTTCCATGCTGAATCTTTTGATTTCGTGGACATTTTGAAATGTAAATGGTTTAGGAAAGTTGGTTGGATTTTGTGTTAAAGTTTGCTGTTGAACATTCAAAGAAAATGAAAAAAACTAAATTTACAAACTTACAATAAAAATGATTGATTTTATAAAACTTATTAAGTTTGTTGGAGGTCACGTACTGTTAGGTTGTAGTGTTATGTTAGGAATTAAGTCGGTTAGATTAGAATTAAATTAAAAAAAATAAACATAAAAATTTCAAATTTTTTCAACTCGGGGTTAACTCGACGAGTCAATCATTAACTCTGCCAAGTTGGCCGGTTTGGTACCGAACCGGTCGAGTTTATAATGACTTAGCCCGTTCGATACCGAACAGACCACTCGATCTGAGTTAAGGGTCGACTCGACTCTGCTCGGGGTAAAATTGGTTTGCTTGGCTGAGTCATAGTCCGAGTAGGCTGATTTTATAAACACTGGTGTGGAGTTAGAGTGGATAATGAGGCGCCACATCTCCATAAGGAGATGCACCCTCACCTAAACTTCTACCAACCCACTCCTTATTTGCCAAGGACTCAAGACGTGGGCCATGATAGAGGGGGCGCAACATTTGAGGAAAGATCAATTCACCACCTCTCAAAACATCTCCAAATCACTCGCTTTATTCAAGGAGAGAACTCACCCTCATCATCAAAAGAGACAACTCACCCTCATCATCAAAAGAGACTTCCACTTATCCCAATCAATTTAGACAAGAATCCACTGATTTAGGATTTTAGATATTTTCTCCATTTTTTATTTTTTCTATTTTTAATTGACTTTTTTTTATTTTTTTGGAGATTTTTCACTTAAGTGATAAATTTATCACTTAAAACTTAGGAAAAGTGGGTTTCGGGGTAAAGGGGATACCTTGAGTGTGAAAATGAGCACCCCCATGGCAAATTCCGCCCCTAGACCACACTTTTATTACATCTTGAATTTTCCCAATTAAAGTATTAAAAATAGCCTAAGTTTACGGGAAAAATTATTTTCTTAAAAATTAAAAAAAAGTTAAAAACCTATGGGGGATCTAGTGCAATGCTCATAATGACTCAAATAGTGTTTGCCATGTTTAATAACATAGAGCCATAGACTTTAATAACCTTATAAGGCCCAAACTCCCAATTAATCATTCCAGCTTTGGAGGAGCGGGTGAGAAACTAAAAAATTATACATAACTTATTCAATAGTACATAATTAACAAGGCTAAAAACACCTTGGAATGGTATGTCTAAGTCCTAGGAAAGCCAAGTCTGTTACATTATTGAACACACTAGTATGCTTTATTACAACATCCCTAAGGGGTATGAACATGCAGTTTAAAAAAAAAAGCGACAACGATTGGTCTTGATGTAACCACTGAACTTTTAAGCAATGATAATGAACAAGTGGCTTGTTCACTACTTTGACGACTCACCGGAAATATCATAAGTGCAACTTAGTGGATAACATCTGGCTCAAACTGCGGGATGTGCTCTCGCTTGCTCTTCAATAAAAAAGAGTCTGTGAGAGGCCCATAATCTTTTGTTCTTGCAGAAAACAAAAGTGCACCAGTTCCATGTATATATAAATCAATGCGAAAATGAAATATATAAGTTGCAACAACGTTAGTATGCAAAAAATAATATAGAAAACTATGATACAAAAAACTAGGGCACATAAATAATATAGAAAAGTTTAATCTATGATACAAGAGAGATAAAGTACAAAACTATGGTACAAAAGGAAAAACTAAAAAATAAAATGATAGGGTTTAGAAAAGCCTTGATAATGTCCACATGGGCATTATATATCATTGCTGAAGAACAATTTCAATTCTTTCCCATTCATTGATAAGAGCAACTTTTCCCCTTCCATAGTGTTGAGGATAAATGAATTTGTGTCGGCCAGGTCATATATGATGTATGGACCCATCCATAGGCTGTCAAATTTTTCGTGGTTGCCTAGTTTGTCCCTCTTGTCCCAAAGTAAAACTGTATCTTCAATCTGAAAAGGTCTTGGCCTGGAAGACTTATCAAAAGTTTTCTTGATCTTGTCCTAATTTCTAATACTTTGGTCAAGTGCCTTTCTATTGTTCTCATCCAGCTCAATGATTTGGTTCACTTTGTTTGGCATAACATCCTCCTCAAATCCATTCTCTTGAAGCATCCTCAAAGCAAGCACATGAATGCAAACAGGCAAAGCAACAATCATGCCACACACCAATTCGAAAGATGTTTTTCCGATTGAACTTTTCTTAGTTATTTGGTCAACCCAAAGTGCATAATTAATTTTGCTATCCCAAGAATTCTTGTTATTGCCCACAGTTTTCTCAAGTATGGTCATTAAGTTTTATTGCTGGACTCTGCAAGACCATTTCCCTATGGGTAGTCCTCAGATGAATGGGATAGGACAATGCAATATCTAAAAAAGAAATTTGTGAATTCTGCTAAACTAAAAGCCTTGGCATTGTCAATTGTTGTTTTGGTTGGAGCGCCTAATCTCGTAATGATTTATCTTCAACGAAGTCCATAACATCCTGATCAATGGCCTTTTTGGTGGGAATTGGCTCCACCCACTTGGTGAAATAATTAGTAGCTGTTAAAATTGAACAATAACCATTGCTTGAATTATTTTTAAATTTACCAATGAAGTCAATCCCCCAATGCTGGAAAGGTTCAAGAGCAACAACTGGTTGCAAAGGTAATGCCTTCAACCTTTGCTTTCCAGTGAACAACTGGTTGCACCCATTTTGGGGGGTCGATTTTCTTGGCATTCCTGTTTCGGAAACTTGTACACATTTCCACGTTTCATGCAACTTAGGTTTCAAATTCTTCTTGGGCCCTTCAACAAGATTTCTTTAGGTCTTCATGTTGACTTCTTTTTGTTGGATCAGATGGACTATTAGTTTTACACACATATGACAGTGTACATTGCAGATTGGGTTGTATCGTATTCAAAAGATGATATTCTTTGTATGATCTTTGTTGAACACAATGGCCACACCAAGAGGGGGAGTGAATCAGTGTGTGAACAATTTAAACCTTTTTCACTTATATTAATCAATCCGAGTTTATCAAGCATTTTGTTATCAATTACATCATCAACCAATTAATCATGAGTCATAAGCACAATAATGACATCAAGAGAGACACAAGAATATTTGTAATTTAAGCTTTATTTATGGTAATGGAAGACTTCAATCTTCTTGACTATAATTAGCGACAATTGCTGAAAAGAGCACCAACTCTCATAACAGGAACCAACCTAGTTTTCTTAGCTCCAACTAAGAAAGGGTTGAGGAGTCCAATCCTCAAGTGCAAGATTCTACTTGCAAGCTTGATGCCAATCTCTAATTGTCATCAATATGTTGCTCAACCATCTCTGCTCATCAACCTTTGCTTGTCAATCTGGTCATGAATACTGCTGGTCAATTTATGCTCATCACTCTTGTCAATCTGCTCACCAACACTGCTGGTTAATCTCTGCTCAACACTAAACTCATCATCTGCTGCACTTTACAAGGATCATACTAAGTCACCTGCCTAACATCACCAAAACGTGCCCACCATCAAGATTTGCTCAATTGCCAATCATCAACAATCTCCTCTATGCTGCTCATGCCAACTTTTCAGAAGTTTGTTCGAGCATCATCATCATCATAGTGTATAGGTATACAACATCATAAGCATGCATCATCATCATCATGGTGTATCAACAAGTATACATCATCAATGAGTATGTTTCATGTACAAGGCATCATCATAGTGAACAAGACATCATCATAGTGTATAAGATCATCAAGGAGTATGCTTCATGTACAAGGCATCATCATAGTGAGCAAGACATCATCATCACTATGTATGGACTGTGTATATCTATGGAAGAACCCCAACCAAGCTCATAGCTCAGACTGAGAAAAGCTTCAAACAATGGACTGTGTGTGCATGGAAGTATCACACATCCCCAGCCTTCTTTACCTTCTGTCACACTGTTCTCCAATAATTCTTTGTTGCATCTCTACTTCAAACGTCAGTCACCATGAGCATATTGCTCTTATCAACAATCTTTCTGCCATTCTTGCAGTTGCTACTCTTGCATTCCTGTAGCTTTCATTCTGCCACTCTATCTCAATCCTAATTTCATCAATACTATTTGTAGATACCTCAAGGTCCTCTTTTCTATCGTTTCAGTGTTTTACATCATTTCTCATTACAATAAATGGTTCCTAAGCAATTTTTTCAAGTTATATCATTCACCACTGCAGATTATTGGATAGGATACTCATTGCTACTGCACCTTCGATACAGGGATCTTCTCTGTTTTCCATAATGGTCCAGATAGCATAAACAAGGACAATGACATTGTTCCTTTTATCAACTAAGGCTAAGAAACAATCACTTAAGGAATACCCCAGAATCTGAATTTGCTTATATTTCTTCCTGCAGTTATTTATTGATGAAATAGACCTCTACATACCTTCCTTTGATTCTCTAATCTGTAGCCAATCTTCAATGCATTTCATTCCTGTAAATAAGCAAGAGAGCTAACGCCCAGAGCTCTTGCAACTTTATTGTAAATAGAACAAAGACAAATATGCCCTATAGGATCTTCAATCATGAATGCACCATGTTGCTTTGCAAATTTTAATACACTTCTGCATGGATTCCCTGCAAATATGCTCTACATTATCAGCAATCTCTTTGTGAGATGAATCTGCCCTTTGTGATTTTGTATTTGTCAAAACCTCATACAACTCGAACATCTGCCAAGACCACAAATGATTCACCTTTCCTTAATCCATCACAATCTGCAATTTTCCAGACTTCGTGATCCCTCAGTCGTCTTCACTTTTCATCAAATTCGGGATTGTGTAGTGTGGAAAATATTCCAAGCAAATTCAGGTGCTGGTATACTGTACTGGAAAAACCCTAGGATAAGTCCAAGACTGGACTGTCAGAAGCAAAAGAAAAGGAAAATTCGGGACTCTTTGCTCCTTAATTCGTTGCCTCAGTTCACCTCAGTCCTCTTTTCACCACCGAAAAGTCTCAGTCAAATTGCCTCAGTCAGTGAGCTTTCTTCTCTTATCTTCATTGGATACATTTGGAGTGTGAGAGCTACTTATATTTGTGCCTTTTGATGTTATCCGCGTCCTCAAATTAGGGCAGACTTGCAGGGATTGTTTTTAACTTTTTATTATTTTTTATTCTTGTTTTGTCATAAAACCACTTTGAAGAGGTCAACTTTATCGTTTAGTATTTATTTTTGTTTTTGTTGTACAAGTCTTTACTGGTCAACCTTAGAGTTTGTTGTAATCAACCACAAGTCCTCAAGAGTACACAAATAGTCAACCAACAAGTTATCAAGGTTGCCACATGTTCATGAAGGACGAAGGACCCTTAGTCAAGGGTGTGCGCTTGACCTCATGACCAAGGCATGTGTGCCAGAGGGCATCATCATGACCATATCAATCCATAACATGTAAGCAAGTGTCCATGTGCCATCACACCACCATATAAGTGAGTGCCAAGTCTTTTTCATTCCCCAAGACCATCTCCAAGGGTTCTAAGACCCCAACAACCTATAAGTCACCCATATTACCTTCACCATTCGTTCAAGGGTGCAAGGACCAACAAACCACCAAGTGTGGGTCCAAGGACTTCTTCAAGGGCTTCTTCATCAAGCAGGAGACCTCATGGACTTCTTCAACCACCTAAACCATACAAGAAGACCTCCAAGGGTCAAGATTCACCATGCTACCTCCTGTGGGGTTGC
Organism: Pseudotsuga menziesii; assembly: GCA_001517045.1. Lineage (NCBI taxonomy): Eukaryota > Viridiplantae > Streptophyta > Pinopsida > Pinales > Pinaceae > Pseudotsuga > Pseudotsuga menziesii. The sequence goes on from LPNX011050172.1 coordinate 18,172, forward strand.
CAAGCCTTCTCCTAGAGTACTGTAATCCTATCAAAGCATGAATGACCACTTAATGGGTCATTAATGCTTCTCCAACCCATCTAGGGATTCTCCATCATTTACAAGGGTTTCAACACCATCTCCATGGTCTTCAACATCATCAACATGGTCTTCAGCATCGTTAACAAGGTGGTGGCTCGAAGATCCAACCTTGTGGGTATAAGAACCTTGTCAACTGGTTACAAGGTGTTTCAAGGCACAACCTATCTTTGTAAGAGTTCTAAGGCACTAGATGTGAGGGTACTGGGATCATCCATACCAGTGCACTGCAAGAGTGACTTGGTGGCATCAATGACAACCTGTGGGGCCACTGCAAGTCCGTGTTGGCATCAATGACAATTAAATCAACAATCTTCACCTTTTTTGGAGACATCCTTTGTATTCCAAGGGTTGGTACCTTTTCTATTGGATGCACTGGCTGGTGATGTGAGGCCTACTCCTTGGATTTTGGTGGTGACTCTAACAAGGCTATGACTGTTTGTTTGCAAGGGAGACCCCTTTTAGCTCCTTTGATGTAGTTTCCACTCATTGGTTCGCAAAATCTATTTGACGGTATTTTGTTGCTGACTCTATGGATGATTTTCAACGCCTTCTAGTGGATCAGCTTGAGTAGTGGATATTTGTCATCCATACTATGTTATTTTTCCTTATTGGACATACTATAGATTGGATCATTCACTATTTATTATGATAATTTATTATTATATACATGTATGATTATTATGATTATACTATTATGTGTATTTATGATTATTGATATAAATTTATATTCACAACTTGATAGAAATATATATTATAGTCAAAAGGATAGAAATATATATTTATTGATATGAGAATGACGATTAAATTAAACATTATGATCTTTTATATAATGTCAAAGACAGATAGCCATGCCCTCAGGTTCCTAATTAATAATATTTTATATTACTAGGGTAAAACTTAGGATATACAATGGGTACATTACATTGAAAGCTCTATGAACTAGTTTGCATGTGGGAAGCAAAAAAATTGTTTTTAATATTTATTAAGACTCCAACAGCTAAGATTTGTTGCAATAGGAGGTAACTGCAGCATGTGGCTTTGACTTTGTGGGGTTGTTGGGGTGATAAGGGTGTATTAGAATTGAGAACAACTTTGCCCAACTCCAGGTGCTGCCATTTCTTGCATTTTTTCTTGATTTCTTGGTTTTGACCTCATTAAGGATCTCTATGGCAAAGTTGCCTAGTGCTTAACATCTTTAGAAACATTGACACAAAGATTAATGCCATGCTCGGGAATACATGCAAAATGGCATTTAAAGCTGTGTATGCCCTAACTACAGGGAGTGTTGCAAAATTTACATTTCAACTTAGCCCCCCCTAGAATCTGAATCTTTTCACCATAACTCCATGCAAAATATTTCTCCCTTGGCATTTTCACACTTTTGGTTCAAGGTTGTGCCACTTTTATGGTTTAGGAATCTCTACAAGGTCAGTGGAAAGATGTTTGGTCGTTGTTTACATTTTCTGACTTAGTTGTTTTTTTGGTTATGGACTGTAGTGACACCAATAGCCTTGAAATGCCTGGTAAAAATTTACCCCAAATAAACAACATAAAATTCCAGTAAAACAATGAAACAACAAAAGAACCAGTGTAAATTTCCTTTAAAACTTAAACTAGGGCTAAACAATATATATTAATTTTTACTGATAACCACACATGAGTTTCTTTTACTAGTAAAGCAACGAAAAATAAATAATGAGAAACATCAACAATAATCACATCAATATAGACACAGTGTTTTGGGTATGGAAACCCCCATATAAAACTCAAGATGGGAAAACCAGTGTAGCAATGAGATATGAAATTTTATTATGAAGATATAAGACAAATACAATCGAGTGGTTCAATACACCCATCCTGGAAAAATAGAACCTCTGCAAAATCACTGGGTAAGAGCAACAAACAGTACGACCTCCTTACGCAGTTGTACTACCTTTATCATCAGCTGTACGACCCTCTACGTCAGTTGTACGGATCTATATGGTTCATGTGTCAGCAGTACAAAATCCGTACAGTTGTTGTATGAGCTTCCTTTGCAATGTACAGTCTTCCTCTGCTTGATCCTATATGGCTTTGTGCTTTGCCTAGTATCTCGACGAATCCTATGGGTGAGTGCTCCTTCGTCTTCTCCGCAAACTTCTATGTTTGACTTTCCTGTTTGGCTCTGTGAATGTGTCCTCTCCACCAAATCTTCTTTTAACTCAATGGCCAAGCGAAAACCCTAACCCTCACTATGGATCAATGGATGCGATCCTTTGGTGAGATCAATGGCTTCCCGTTTAATGTCTTTTAGCATGCAAGGACACATGCAATGATAGAAGACCTTCCTTGTTGCCACTTTCTAACACTTCCTTGTTGATCCTATATGGCTCTGTGCTTTTCCTAGTATCTCGACGAATCCTATGGGTGAGTACTCCTCCGTCGTCTCCGCAAACTTCTATGATTGACTTTCTTGTTTGTGTCTGTGAATGTTGCCTCTCCACCAAATCTTCTTTTAACTCAATGGCTAAGTGAAAACCCTAACCCTCACTATGGATCAATCGATGTGATCCTTCGGTGAGATCAATGGCTTCTTGTTTAATGTCTTCTAGCATGCAAGGACACATGCAATGATAGAAGGCCTTCCTTGTTGCCACTTTCTAACACTCCCTCTCAACGAGGAAGGGATTCGGTAGCAACCCCAACTTGTCTCGGAACTTCACAAAACTGTGTCTACAAAGTGCCTTGCTGAAAATGTCTGCCACCTGCTCATTTGTCTTAATGTACTTCAACCAAATGGTTCCTTTCTGTACACAATCTCTTAGGAAGTGGTACCAGATGTCTGTGTTTCCTTCGGTCATGGAACGCTGGATTTTTAGATAGCCTGATGCCAATCTAATTGTCACAGTGAACCATTGTAGCCTCTAACTCACACTCGAATAAACCTGAAAGCAACTTCCTTAGCCACATTCCCTCACATGTAGCCAAACTGGCTTCCATGTACTTGGCCTCTGCCGAGCTCAATTCAACTGACTTCTGCCTCCTGTTGAACCAAGAGACAACCTCTGACCCAATGGTGAACCGGGAACCTGAAGTAACCCCTTCCCTCCAGAAGGGTCCAACTTCCTAGTGTCAGCATGAATGTGACAATAGCAGACACTCCCAAATATGAGCAAGTGGCTCACATCTGGTCTAGTGTCTGTGAAGACCTCCTTGGGTGTCTTCCTCCCCAAAGTTGTGTGGCGACACCTACTCTGAATGTAAACTACGGCTCCGTATGCCTCAACCCATAGGAATAGTGGCAATCCTTGATAAAATAGCATGGCCTTGGCTGCTCGTACCAATGTCCAGTTCTTTTTCTTTGCCACTCTATTTTGCCGCGGGGTATGAGGCACGGTGTGCTCCTTCTCGATCTCCTTTGATTAATAATACTTGAAGAACTCATTGGAGGTATACCCCCGTTGTCCGCCATCAATACTCGAATCTTCGTTCCTGTCTGGTTCTCTACAAGAGTCTTGAACTCTCGAAACTACTCAAAGACCTCTGACTTGGCCTTCAGAAATAGATCCAGGTCTTCCTGGAATAGTCATCAATGAAAGTGATGCAATAACTGTAGCCACTGAACGATTGGACACTCATGGGTTCACAAACATTTGAATGCACTATGTGCAAGATCCCCTTGGACTTTTGTTGACTTTGTGGGAAAGGTTTCTTGATGTTTTTCCCCAACGCACAACCCTTGCAGTGGTTATGCTTTTCCTCCTGTACTCGAGGAACTCCAATGACTGCCTATCTCAAATGCCTCAATGCTCCATGGTGTAAGTGTGCCATCCTCCTATGCCACAACTCACCCTGACTGCTGCTGCTGCTGCTGTTGACTAGAGCCTTTGCAGACTCCAAGTGTAGCCTATACACCTTCCCGCTCTTGATCCCAATCACTCGATCCAAACTCTTGTATGACCCCTTGGGCCTGATATTCACTCTATGGTTTCGGAACTTAACCTGAAATCCCTTGTCCTCTAGGGTGGAAATGGATATGAGGTTTTTGGTCAACCCCGAAACATACAATACGTCAGCAAAATTGAGGGGTTTGCCAGACTCACTCTGAAACGAAACAATACCAACTCCTTGCAATGTGGAGATTTAATCAACCCTCATGCAAGCTTTTGAAGAACCCCTTTTGTCCCGTCGTATAACGAGATGCTCCACTATCTACATGCCAAACGCTGATGCCTGTGGTGGTTTCCATGCAAGATATCAAACAAAAGTCTTCTTCGAAGTTTTTGCTGAAGTCTTCCACCTCTGCAGATCTTGCCATCTGGGTATTGTTCTTGTTCTTCTTGTTTGGGCATTGGGAGGCAAAGTGTCCTTAATTGTGGTAGATAAAACACATGACTTTGGACATTTCAAGGTTCTTCTTACCACCCTTCTTTTTCTTTGCCTTACCCTTGCTCTTCCTTGCTAGGGCTAGAGCTTCTTCCACTACAATCTGTGGGGCATTGCTAAATGAACCTGAACCTTAACTCATGCGGGTCTCCCCCTTCACAAAATCATCCCACAATCTCTACCAGTCAGAGTGCTTCTCCCTAGCCACAACACCTTTTAAAAAGGTGTCCCATGCCTTAGAAAAGCCATTGAGAGATATCCAAACTAGCTCCTCATCCTCAGTCTTAGAGCGAACTGCCCCAAGCTCGTCTCTGTTCTGTGTGAGCATTGTGAGATAAGGCACCACTCCTTCTCCCTTGGCCATCTTGGTACTGCACATCCTCTCTTGCAACACCATCTTCCGGTTTTCGTTCTTTCTTTGGTAAAGTCCTTCCAAAGCTTTCCACATTTCCAATGCGGTGTTCTTCCCGGAAAGGTGAGGGACTATGTGCTCCTTCACCCCACCCAAGATGATCAACATAGCTTAGGAGTCTAACTTCTTCTATTTTGCCATGTTGGATCTGTGGGTGCAACATTCGTGGAGTCAATGTGCTCCTCTGCATCATTGACATCAAAGATCCTTGTGAACCTTTCTTTCCAAGTAGGAAAGTTTTGAGCCCATTAGAGTCCGTCCTTAGCTCTCAATTGTACGACCAGAGTGATGTCAAACCCTATATATGAACTCTAGGTTTGTGTCTTCAATAGACTTGTCCTTGATCTATCAATACTGTTGCAGTTTCTCAGATTTAGCTCACTAGAGCTCTGATACCATGTAAATTTCCTTTAAAACTCAAGCTAGGGCTAAAAATTATATTTTAATTTTTACTAATAACCACACATGAGTTTCTTTTACTAGTAAAGCAACGAAAAATAAATACTGAGAAACGTCAACAATAATAACATCAATATAGACATAGTGTTTTTTGGTATGGAAACCCCGGATAAAACGCAAGATGGGAAGACCGGTGCAGCAGTCAGATATGAAATTTTATTATGAAGATATAGGACAAATACAATCCAGTGGTTCAATACACCCAACCTGGAAAAATAGAACACTTTTCAAAATCAATGAGCAAACCAAACAAACTATTGATTTTTCTGAGCAACATCTTAGGAGAATGGAGACACCTGGTCCAGGATGAGGGTGTGGAACCAATCCAGCACTGGGGGACTCAACCTAGAGTTGAGTGACCATTATGTTGAATGGGGATATCTAGTCCGGGACCAAGATATGGAACTAGTGCAACACTGGAGGGACTCAACGCAACACTGGGGGGACTCAACCTTGATTTGAGTGACCATTCTGTTGAATGGTGACATCTAGTCGGGGACCAGGATGTGGAACCAGTCTAGCACTTGGGGACTTGGCCTAGAGTTGAGTGGCCATTCTTTGAATGAAGGCACCTGGTCAGTTACCAAGAATTTACCTAGTTCGGGACTAGGGACTCAACCTGGGGTTGGGCCCTTCTCTGGGAGAATGGAGGTGCTTGGTCTGTTACCAAGTATTTGACCTTGTGTCAAATTATGTATCCTATGGCTGAGGCACATGGTCTGTTACCGGGATAATACTATAAGCGCTAAACCGGGTCTACGCATGTGTGACGCTCTGACCCTCGATCAATGGGCTTTGTGATCTTCTCCAAGGTTTAGCTACCCTTGGTTAAGACACCTTAGTATCTGATTTTGGTGTCACATAGTGTGAGACAAAAGCATTAGTAATTCTCTTTGTTTATGATGATGTAATTTGAGTGGGGATGAAAGACCACCTTCACCACTTCTTTTGATCACAGGGCACTTGAAGAAGGTTAAAGCAAAAGTCTAAAATACATAAGGACCCTTAGTACCACTAAGGTGCCAAAGTGAAAATGCAAAAAAACCTTTAGTACCACTAAAGGTAATAGTCAAAGTGATAAAAGAATAAAATAACAATATTTTGTTCTTTTGAGTTTTGTTCCACTTACAGGTGACTTAAAGGCTATAAAAGAAGATCAATCCATTTCGTTATTACAGACACTTCCTCTCACAGGTATAGTTGCTCTAACAGAAGAAATTGCTAGTTATTGAAGAGAAGGAAGATTGATGTGATGCTTTAGCATGGATGAGGCTAGCTAGGGCATTCACTCTTGTGTTTTATAAACCCTAAACTAGGGTTTTACCTTTTTGCAGCAGGATACACCAACTAGGGTTTAACCCTAAGCTCCTTCTTCTTCACGGCTGCCTCACTATCTTCACTGGCAGCTACAAACCTTCAACATGCAACCTTCTTCTTCATCCGGGTAGCTCCCAGTCCTCTGGGCAACTCCCTCTAGGGCTCCACCCTTTCCGCTAGCAGCTCGGGCAGCCATAAGGCAAGCCCGCAAAGGCTGCCGGTTGACACAAAACCCTCAGGCAGCCAACAGGCCTTCCCCGAAGGGTTCGGGGTCTGTACAGACCCTTGGGAAGCCATAAGGCTAGGCCGTGAGGGATGTCGGCCACCCTTGGGCAACCTACAGACTGCACCGAAGAGTGCGGAGTCTGCACCAGACCGTCGAGCAGTCCATCGACTGGCCCAGCATGGTTCGGGCAGCCCACTGATCAACCCAACAGAGCTCGGGCAGAACAAGGAAGGCTTTGGGCAGGCCACTTTGGATCTGAGCAGCAACTTTCAGGCAACAAAAATAACAATCCGGGTAGGTTCGGACAGGGCAGCAGTAAGTCGGGAGGGTAAAACAGATCACGTGCAGACATAGAAGATTTTCGGGTAGGCCAAACAGGAAATCGGGCAGTTTGATCTCTCCGAGCAGGAGAGAGAAAATTAGGGCAGAAATCCCTAATTTGGTAAAAGCCTAATTTGCTATTTTTTGTGTAAAAGTTTATCTTCTCGTACAAATCCATTAGAGTTTGAGACTTCATTGAAGAACTCAGTTATCTCATTTACTAGATAAATTGGTAATGCTTTTGGGGTTTTCAAACTCATGTGTTCAGTGTGTTTATATTGTTTATTGCACTTGTCATTTGTTATATGTTAGTCTGCAAATTTTAAAGTATTCATGCTAATGCTAAAATTGCAACATGGTATCAGAGCATAGCATGTGAAGACCTAGTAAGAACAAATTTATGTTGTCTTCCTAGACCTTGGAATATTTTGCAGACTTGACATTTGACTAAGTTGCAGAGATGGACATCAACATTTTTAGACCGGAAGAGAAGCTTCAAGGTTCAACTAACTACAACTCTTGGAAAGCCAAGCTTGCAACTATTCTAGAAGAAAATGACCTTGATGACAATGTGTTTAATGTCATTGAAGAGCCAACATCCAATGCTGGAAGACTTGCTTTCAAGAAGAAGCAGGCTAAGGCTAGAAGGATCATCTATGATTCTGTCAAAGAAACCGTAATGCCCAACATCACAACATTAAAGACTGCCAGAGATTGCTTTGGCACCTTGGCTAACTTGTATGAGAACAAGGCTCCCAGTGAGAAGAGAGTCTTGAAGAAAAGGATTTGAACTTTGAAGATGAACAGGATGAAGGCGTTGGTCCCTTCTTCACAAAGATTGCACAGGTAAGAGATCAACTTATTGCTATTGGTATTGCTATTGATGATGATGACCTTGTGCAGACTTTGGTCGATGGTCTCCCAAGCTCTTGGGAAACATTCCTGGCATCTGTCAGTGGACGTTAGAATCAACCAAACTTCGAAATACTTTGGCATGATTACTTGGAAGAAGAGGGAAGGACTTCAGGCAAGGTAACTAAGGAAGGAAACCTTGCACTTGCAGCAAAGACAAAGAAGTTCAAGAAGGCCTCCTCTCAACAAAAGAAGGGAAAGAAACCTCAAGGTAAGTTCTCTGATGTTTCAAAAGTGGAATGTTATAATTGCCACAAGTTTGGGCACTCTGCCAGGGATTGCACGTAGACCAAGAAGAAATTCAAAAGAAGATTTCAAGCGTCTGTTGCTGAAGAAGAAGAAGAAGAACCTAAGAAAAAGAAGAACACTAGCGCTAACAACGAAAATGAACCTATAAGAGAGTACTACCTGATCTTCGCTCTCTCTTGATCCATCACAGACAGTGCTACCTCTTGGTTGGTGGATAGTGGTTCCTCCAGGCATATGACAGGTAACCGTGGGGATCTCACCAGTTATAGAAAGAAGAAGTTCACTACTCAAGTGGAACTTGGAGATGACTCCTCTTACAAGATTGAAGGAGTTGGCTCAACTTCACTTCAACTTGATTTAGGTACGATTTTACATATTGATGATGTCTTATATGTTCCTGGTTTGAAGAAGAATCTTCTATGTGTTGCTGGCTTAGAGGACAAAGGCCACAGAGTCCTCTTCATGGGCAAGAAGGTCCTACTATGGGCAAAGAATGAAAAGCTAAGCTCACTTGTACAGATTGGGGTTCGAGAGGGAGGCCTTTACAAGGCCTCCGAAGATTCCACTCATGCTTTGGTACATCATTTAGTTGATCCATGTGAGCTATTGCATAGAAGGTTTGGACAACTTCACTACACAACTCTTCCAGGCTTGCAGAAGATGGTCATAGGTATGCCTGAGGTATCTCCAAAACATGATGGAATTTGCAAAGGATGTGCTCTAGGTAAGAACACTAAGAAATCCTTTTACAGAAGCAAGAATAGATCTAAAGGCATTTTAGATTTAATTCACTTTGACATTTGTGGGCCTATGTCTTCACCCTCTTTGAGTGGGTGTTTATATTATGTCTTGTTCATAGTTGATCATTCTCAAAAGTCATGGATTTACTTCCTCAATGCCAAAAGTGAAACTTTTGATAGGTTCAAAGAGTTCAAGGCTCTGATTGAAAATCAAACTGGTAGACACATCCGTATCTTGAGATCAGATAACGGAGGTGAGTATGAATCTAATGAGTTTGATGATTTTTGCCGAGAAGCAGGAATCAAGAAAGCGCTGACAGTACCGTACAACCTTCAGCAGAATGGGGTTGCAGAAAGGAAGAACATAACGATTTGTGAAGCTGCTAAAGGCATGCTTACCGATCTAGATCTTCCTTTACCCTTGTGGGATGAAACTGCAGGTTCTGTTGCCTATATTCAGAACAGAAGCCCTCATGCTATCTTGGGAGAGAAGACTTTAGAAGAAGTCGTCACCAGAAAGAAACCTGTAGTTGACCACATGAGGATATTTGGCACTCCGGTTTACATTCATGTGCCAAAAGAAAAGAGGGCTAAGCTAGAGCCTTCCGGTAAGAAAGGTATATTTGTCGGTTGCAGTGACAGCTCGAAGGCCTACCGCATCTATGTACCTGGACAGAGGTACATTGAAGTCAACATAGATGTGATCTTCCATGAAGGAAGCTGTGTTTCCTCAAACACAAGAGCTTTCAAAGCAAGAAGAAGTACCTCCCCTTGAGTTACCAGTTTCAGAAGTTCAGAGGGAGGAAGAGGAATTTGAGGATCAAATTCCATATGCACCTGGGAACACTGAAAGTACACCAGAAGAACTGCTTGAAGTTCCTCCTTCCAAAAGGAGACCTGCTTGGTATCGAGAGATGATACAAGAAGCTGAGAAGCATAAAGCTCCTCTCGAGACTTTCAGATAAAGCATATGACCACAGAGGTCTTATGAGCCAGCTCATTAGTGCAGAACCTTCCACGTACGAAGAAGCATCAAGTCAACAGGTATGGGTTGATGCCATGATTGAAGAGTACAGTTCAATCATGAAGAATGATGTGTGGGAAGTTGTTCCCAGACCAACAAGAAAGTTAGTGGTGACATCTAAATGGCTTTACAAAATCAAGCACGCTGTTGATGGCGATGTGGAGTAGTGTAAAGCTAGATTCGTAGCTCGTGGCTTCATTCAGAAAGAAGGCATTGACTACGATGTGACTTTTTGTCTCGTTGCCAGGTATACTACCATTAGAACCATCATTTCTTTTGCTGCAGTATTCAGATGGAAGTTACATCAGATGGATGTAAAAACAACCTTCCTCAATTGCAAGATTGAGGAGGAAGTCTATATTGAACAACCTGAAGGCTTTGTGACTCATGGGAATAAGACCCATGTGTGTAAACTGAAGAAAGCCTTGTATGGACTGAAACAGGCTCTAAGAGTCTGGTAAGCAAGGATGGATGGATTTCTCCATAGCTTGGGGTTTTCCAAAAGTACAACTGACTCCAACTTGTACTTTAAGGTTGTTCATAATCATGTCTTCATCCTTGTTTTATATGTAGAGGAATTGTTTCTTACAGGTGATGAACAATTGATAGAACAGTATAAGAGGGAGCTTACCTCTGAATCTGAGATGAAGGATCTCGGTTTGATTCACTATTTCCTTGGCTTAGACGTCTAGCAAAAGTCAGGTGAGATTTTCCTGACACAAGGAAAGTATACAGTGGACATCTTGTAGAGATTTGGGATGCAGGATTGCAAGTCCATGAGCATAGCCATGACTACCAACTTGACAAAGTTGCATGACTTAGCCACCAGTTCACAAAGTGTGGACTCTACTCTGTATTGAGAACTTATTGCATCCTTGATGTGTCTCGTGCATACGAGATTAGATATCTGTTACACAGTGAATGCTCTGAGTCAGTTCATGTCCGATCCGAAGCACATACACTGGGTAGTTGCTAAACACATACTCAAATATGTGCGAGGTACTATCACTTATGGGCTCATGTATACTTCCGATAGTGGAGTATTATTATCAGGATATGCTGATTCAGATTGGGTTAGCGGTGCAGTAGACCGGAAAAGCACCTTTGTTTACTGCTTCAGTATGGGATCTGCAGTGATCTCTTGGTCCAGGAGGAAGCAGGGTTCCATAGCTCAGAGTACAACTGAGGCAGAGTATATTGCTGCAAGTGATGTCTGCAAGGAAGTAGTTTGGCTCAGAAAAATTCTATCTGATCTGATCTGTGGAAAGCTTGACTCAATGATCATCCATTGCGATAATCAAAGTTGCATTAAGCTTTCAGAGAACTCGATGTTTCATGATAGATCGAAACACATTAAAATGAGGGATCTTTTCATTACATTCGTATAGATGAACAAATTGCAGATATCTTGACCAAGCCTCTGACAATATCAAAGTTCGTGTACTTTCGTGACAAGCTTGGCATGGCAGATAATGCCTCTCTCGCTAAGGAGTGTTGATTTTTCTGAGCAGCATCGACAGCCATTCTCTTAGGAAAATGGACACCTGGTCCAGGACCAGGGTGTGGAAGCAGTCCAACACTGGGGGACTCAACCTAGAGTTGAGTGACCATTCTATTGAATGGGGATATTTGGTTTGGGACCAAGATATGGAACCAATCCAGCTTTGGGGACTCAACCTTGAGTTGAGTGACCATTTTGTTGAATGGTGACATTTGGTCTAGGACCAAGATGTTGAACCAGTCTACCACTGGAGGACTCCGCGTAGAGCTGAGTGGCCATTCTTTGAATGGAGGCACCTGGTTAGTTACCAGGAATTTACCTAGTCTGAGACTAGGGACTCAACTCGGGGTTGAGGGCCATTCTCCGAGAGAATGGAGGCGCTTGGCCTGTTACCAAGTATTTGAGCTTGTGTCAAATTATGCATCCTATGGCTGAGGCAACTAGTCTTTTACTAGGATAACACTATAAGGTCTAGACCAGGTCTAGGCACGTGTGACACTCTGACCCTCGATCAGTTGGCTTTGTGATCTTCTCCAAGGCTTAGATACCCTTGGTTAAGACACCTTAGTATCTGATCTTGGTGTCACACAGAGTGAGATAAAAGCATTAGTAATTCTCTCTGTTTATGATTATGTACTTTGAGTGGGGATGAAGGACCACCTTGACCACTTGTTTTGACCACAAGGCACTTGAAGAAGGCTAAAGCAAAAGTCTAAAATATGTAAGGACCCTTAGTACAACTAAGGTGTCAAAGTGAAAGTGCAAAAAGACCTTTGGTACCACTAAAGGTAAAAGTCAAAGTGATAAAAGAATAAAATAATAGTATTTTGTTCTTTTGAGTTTTGGTCCACTTACAGGTGACTATCTATGAAAGAAGATCAATCTATTTCATTATTACACACGCTTGCTCTCACAGGTCAACTGCTCCAACAAAAGAAATTGTTGGTTATTGAAGAGAAGGAAGATTGATGTGATGCCCTAGCATGGATGAGTCTAGCTAGGGTATTCACTCTTGTTTTTTATAAACCCTAAACTAGGGTTTTACCTTTTTCTAGCAGCATACATCAACTAGGGTTTAACCCTAAGCTCCTTCTTCTTCACGACTGCCTTACTATCTTTACGGGCAGGTTCCTTGCTTCATTGGGTAGCTGCAAACCTTCAACGGCTAGCCTTCTTTTTCATCCGGGCAACTCCCAGTCCTCTGACAGCCCCCTCTAGGGTTCGACCTTTTCTTTGCTATCACCTCGGGCAGCCATAAGGCAAGCCCGTAAGGGCTGCCAATTCACACAGGACTTTTGGGCAGCCAACAAGCTTGCTCGGAAGGGTTCGGGGGGCCCGTGAGGGCTGTCGACCACCCTTGGGCAGCCTACAGACTAGCCCAAAGGGTGTTGAGTCTACACAAGACCCTCGGGCAGTCCACGGACTGGCCCAGCAGGGCTTGGGAAGCCCACAGATTAGCCCAGCAGAGCTTGGACAGAACGGGGAAGGCTCCAGGCACTTCGGATTCGGGCAGCAGCTGGACTGTCTAAGCAGTAGACAAAACAGTCTGGGAAGGTTCGGGCAGGGCAGCAGTAACCTCGGGCAGGGTAAAACAGATCATAGGCAGGCAGAAAAGATTTTCGGGCAGGCCAAATAGGAAATCGGGTAGTCTGATCTCTCCGGGAAGGAGAGAGAAAATTAGGCCAAAAGCCCTATTTTGCCATTTTTTGTGTAAAAGTTTATCTTCTGTAATTGTGGATTTGCGGTACAAACCCCATTAGGGTTTGAGAATTCATTGAAGAAATCAGTCATCTCATTCACAAGATGAATTACTAATGCTTTTGGAGTTTTTGTCCTTTAAAGGTTTCCCCAATGAAAAACTCTTGTGTTCAGTGTGTTGATGTGTTGATGTTGTTTACTGCACTTGTCATTTTTTATATGTTAGTGTGCAAATTTTAAAGTATTCATGCTAATGCTAAAAATTCAACACAAACAATATGACCTCCCTGCACAGATGTACGACCTCCAGCGTCAGCTGTACGACTTGAACGTCAGTGGTACGACCTTCTGCGTCAGCTGTACGGATCCGTACGGTGCCTGTGCCAGCTATACGGATCCGTACGGTGCTTGTGCCAGCTGTACACAATATGTACGGCTGACGTACGACTGTCCTTTGCAGCGTACGGTCTTCCTCTGCTTGATCGTGTACGGCCCTTTGCTATGCTTGGTATCTCAATGGATCCTCTAGGTGAGTGTTCCTCCGTCTTCTCCGCAAACTTCTCTGTCTGACTTCCCTGTATGTCTCTGTGTATGTGTCCTCTACACCAAATCTTCTTTTAACTCAATGGCCAAATGAAAACCCTAACCCTCACTATGGATCGATGGATGTGATCTTTCAGTGAGATCAATGGCCAAGATTAAATTAGCCATCACTTAAATTATTTCACTTTTCACTTTATAAAAGTAACTCCATTAGGTCAAAATCAAATTAGTTTAATTAATGTATTTTCCTAAGTCTAAACTTAGGAAAATCACATTAATACATTTTGCTTCCTGTTTAATGTCTTCTAGCATGCAAGGACACATGCAATGATAGAAGACCTTCCTTGTTGCCACTTTCTATTAAGCAGTACCTATAACCCCTAAAATCCTAACAGCAGCAAAGAAATGCATTCTAGAGAATGCTGAGGCACCTCTTAGGCTTGATTATTCCTCTAACAGCTGTTAATATGAAACCCATGTGTTTGCTTGATAGTGAAATGGTAAAACCTTGTGAGATTCTGCTGTTTTGATGCCCTAGATGTGTCAGTGTGGCCTTTTGGTTGGTTTGATGTTTGTGCTTTGCACTGGCTCTGGAAGAGAAGAAATGCAGAAAAAGCATGAAAGAATGAGCAAAATGGCGTAATTTCAGGGTTATATAGCATGCTGATCAAGTTAATGATCAAAAGAGTCAAACTTGTCATTACTTGCGATTCAAACTTTAATTTGTGATTAATCTCATGTTTGAGTCTTTTTGCTTTGTCGACCCAAGTTTGACATAGGCTGAATCTGAAAAAGTCATTTGACTGTCGATTTGAGTCAAAACTCATGATTTGGTGACTCAGACACAGGTCATGTTTCATCGGGTAGAGCAAAACTTGAAGGAATCATTCTTTCTATAGTTAGTGGGTCATACAACCAATGTTTGGACCTCAGGGTGCCCTGACTCCTGAGCCCTAACCATCTCTCTTAGCAAAATACCCAGTAAACGCAGCAAAGAGGTCTTGCAGAGAAAAAGAGCACATAGGAGCTCCAATAAAAGAAATGGTTAGAGAACTGGGGCATATGGGAAGAAGTGTGCCCATTAGATAAAAAGGAGATGATACCTACAGGAGGGTTACATGGAAGAGAAAGTTGCAAAATATACAGCATTACTACATAGATCAGTTCAATCTTGCATGTGAAATGTAGGCATATGAAATCCTGAAATTGAACATGCCATGGAAAGAGAAACATATATTGGCCCAACTAAGAAACAGATTGAGGTGTGACACTAACAGATGAAAGGAGCCCAAAGAAGAATGGGTTCGCAGGACTTGCCAGGCGTGTGGATCATGTGAAGTAGAATTAAAACAGCACTTCCTACTACATTGTGAGCCATACAACCACATCAGGAAGGGTTGGTAGTTAAGGGAATTAGCTGGAAACAGTTTTCGACTATTATGGGCAGCCAGAAGACCTTGCAAGAAGACCATCGGAGATGATTCACCTCAAGGATAGCTCAGCAAAGATAGGCTAGTGTCACCCAGAGTAGTTTACCTGCCTCAATAGTGTCACCCAGATAAGTAGATCGAGTATCCGTATGGGACACACCTTGTGGACGCATCCATTTCATCCTTTATTTTTTTCCTTTTATGTCCTCCCTCTTTATTCTTGCTTTGTGACATTCCAACTTTATTACTTTTGTAAATGTTTTGCCAATGATGTAAATTGTGTCTCATAGACCATCTGGCTTCGTGAACATTTAATAAAATTCTATTATATTCTCGTAAGTGAACCAGTGCACATGCCTTATTTGACCTCATCCTACTGTATCATATTGTAGTCTCTACAAATAAGCCAATTAGCTTCAAACAATTCATCAACCATACATTACTAGGACATATTGTGCGCAATTGCATTGCTGGAGACATTGATACTAGCTAACTGTCAGACATTGCTATCTGGATTTAACAAAATCCACACCAATCTTTGACTGGGGTCAATACCCAAATCTGTAACAGATTGAGCAAGGCTGGACAAAAGAAGTATTGCAACATTGCCCTTGCCCTCTTCATGTGATGAGCGGAAGAATTTGGCGATCGACCAGATATTGCATATAGTTGTAATTCTTGCAAATGAAGAATATCTTTAGGACCAATAGAATTCTTAACCCATTTCCCTCCAAGGGTCTGGCAGGCCATGAACATTCTTATTGATGGCTTTCGTTGACAAGACTTAGAGAGGGTCTCTATGTTCTCCATTGTTTATCTTGTTTTTTTAATCTTCTTGCAAAACGCATGTATGAGGAGTAATGATGCCAGGAAGGACATTTGTGACCTCAATGTGACTTATATATTATATATGTTCCAACTTGTTACCTGTTCAGAGGCAAGTCTAAGGTTAAAAAATAGAAAGTTAATTTTCCTTTTAAAATACTAAATTGCAATGGGTAAGAGTTGTTTTAACTTCTGTTCCTGACCTGTTTGGAGCCACCTTTCATTAAAATTTAATATAGATGCAACCAGTGAGAGGCCACTGGGCTGCTTGTCACCACTTGAGCTTTTAAACTGTAAGGAACCTTTTGGATGCTTACTCATCTCTGATCTTGTTTTGGATAAGGAGGGATATTTTGTTATAATGGATACCATCTCTTTTACACTGATTGCATGAATATGCCTCTCTCTTGCCATGTCATGGTTGACATAATTTTATTTGAGAGGCTGTTTGCCCCGTTTCTGTTGTCTTCTCTTTAGTTCTTGGGCTTCTGTTATGTAATGAAGCCCGCTCTGGTTGAGTGGACAGCTGCCATTAAGCGATCTGTTCAAGTTACATCTTTGAGTGAATTAATTATGAGTTAGCTCATTTTTGTAATATTTCATTAATATTTTTTATTTAATGCTATTGTGTTTTTGTTGATGTATTTGTAACTTTGGAATGTATTCATCTATATATCTTATGTATTGTACCCCGATGTTTATTCCGGGAAGTGTCTGTAATGTATTGAAGTCATGTCATGCTCCGATGTGCCTATCGGGGGATTCAATAATGTAAACAAGTCATGTCAAGTCATGGTGGGTAACCCTCCTATTGATCAAGGGTTATAGTCTCCGCAGTTGTGGGGCCCTAGGGGTATTAGACTATCCTAGAGAAGTCGACCCTAGGTGAGTTATTGTAAGTCGGGGCAATAGTCCCCACCGTTGTGGTAAGGATAACCCTCCTTGTTGGTCGGAGGGGCAAAGTCCCCATAAGTTGTGGGGCACTAGGGTTATTAGACTCTCCTAGAGATGTCGGCTCTAGTAAGTAATTGTTAAGTGAGGCCGACATGTTGGAGTGGACATCAAGTGAACGAAAGAATGAGCCTCTCTATTTATTACACACACACTCACTGGGGCACGTGAGTGAGAGAGAAGAAGCTGGGATCAGAGAGAGACTACCGTTGTCAGGAGATCATTTTTATGTTTTCGGGTTTTACTTTTGGTGCTGATTCTATCTCTGAGGAAGTTGCGGGGTTTTCTCCTTTATGGTTTCCCCGAGGAAAATCTGTGTGTCTATTGTCTCTTATGTTTGATTGTTGTGCTTATTGTTCTTTTAGTTAAAGATCCCAATATAATGCTAGCTTGAATGATGATAAAAATCTAACATGGTATCAGAGCTAACCTGAGAAGAAGACATTGTGCAGCTTAAGAAGCTAGGGCTTCTTACTTTTTTGGTCTCTTTCCACAATCCATCAGCAAAAGTATGCTAGGCTGACTCTCCATTGAAGGGCGCATCTTTCTGTTGAAGCGGAATTCGATTCCAGACATTTTTCAGTTTTTGGTGTAGGAAATTAGGGCTTCTTACAGAAGAGGAATTTTTGAGTGAGCCGAACATAGGATTGCTCTCCTCATCAAAATCGAAGTTTAGAGACCTGGGTCGAGATTTTTGGTTGGGTGAAACTCCGGGAAAGTCAAACCCTACTTTGACCCTGAGCCAGAAAAAACCCTAAAATACTAAAACTGATAAGTTTTGGTACATTCGCTATATCTCGGGATTGGAGGGCTCAGGAGCTGAAACTTTCATAGGCCGAAGATAAAATCTTGATTTACATTGTATCCAAAGTTCCGCCTCATATTCGCTATAGTCTAGGAGATATGATCCCTCCAAGTTAGGGTTCTAGCCTCTTCCAACATTCATCCTTGAACAGGACACCTGGGGAGAATTGCAATAGCTCGGACTACAAAGGTCCAAATGAAATTTCTGAAGATGTTCCAGAAAGGGCATGGACTATACTTTCTGTGGTAGAAGTTTCAGACCCCGAAGATGAAACAGTGACACGTGGCAGCCCGTACAACTTCGCCATGCTAAACAGTCCTGAAACAGGTCACCTTGGGAAAACGATCATAAGTCCCAATTGGTGAAAGCAATTTTGATGAAACCTGAGGTGTTGGAACAGGGACAGGAGAGGCTACCTCAGTGCGAAGTTTCAGACACAGAGGAGCAGTAATTTCAGAGATATCGCAGAAACAGTATCAGGCATTTTTGCAGAAGAAATTGGAAAACTAGGTATTTTTGTTCCGGGAGCTTCCCTCCACTGTTTTCAAAAACGCAGTACATTGGACAACTCACCTTGAAGAGTTCTATCTTTCTAGCCAATCAAATCTGAAAAATTCGAAGTTTTGAAAATTAGGGTTTCTTTGACAAACCCTAGATCAGCCAGCTCCGGAACCAGGACGAACACCTCAAATCGGTAAGATCTAATCTTTTGCTATTTTCATTTGAGCTTCTCATTTCAAAGTGGTCTATCACGTCAACTTGATGATAAGCTTGTTGAAGTTGACAACTTCCAAGCATGGAAGAATATGATATCTCTAAAGAAAATGAATTGGACACCTACATAAGTAGAGAGGTTCCAGTTCGAGAGGGAGATGAGGCTAAAAGCCTTACACCAGAAGAACTTGGTCAAGGCCAAGAAGATCATTGCTGATTAGATCACGGATCACCTTATACCACAAGTGTCTTCCCTAAAGACACCGAAAGAGAAGATGGGAGCAACTGAAGATCAAGCTCTCACTATCCAAAGAAGATCCCTCAAGCGATGAGGAATGGGAAGGACTCAACTCTTGAAGAAACTCTTATCCATCGTAGCATTTGGATAAGAAATGATGAATGAAGAAGATGATGAAGCGGAAGGCTCAAGAAGGAGTCTACCTACGAAACAAATAAAGATAAGTATTCAATTGTCATTTCATGATATTGTTTTGATTATGCATTTGTTTATATTCAATTGATGTATTATGCATGATAGAATGTTTGCATTAATGACAGTATACTACTAATATGCATGTAATGGGTAAGTAGCTCATGGTGCTATACAACTCTCCATTGCTAGTTATCTAGAATGAAACCTCTTTGTTGACATATGGGATTAGTGCACAATCTCAATGTTGTCCTGGTAGAGATGGAAAGCATCTAGAAAAGTTTCGTGAGATATGGATGAATGTTTTATTGGTTCAAATAGTTGCATGATCATATATTTATGCATAAGAATTTGCCATTATGAATATGCCTTTTGAAATGTTTCTAACCATACAACTAATGCATTTGACTTGTAGGAAAGATCGCGTACAATCACCTACAAGCAAAGAAGAATGAGACTTGTTCCTAAGAACAAGTGATGACCAGTTCAAGATGAAGAATAATATGCCGAATGCAGCGACATCATTGATGCAGAACCTTCCAGCTATGAAGAAGTAACCAAGAAGAAAGGGAAGACCAGTTCAAGAAGAATGATGTCTAGGATGCAATATCGATTCATGAAGGGAAGTTCGTAGTTCCATCATGCAGTAGATGGAAACATCGTGGGATACAAGGCAAGATTCGTAGTATGAGGCTTCTCACGAAAAGAGTGCATAGAGTGCGAAAGACAAAGGGAGTATGATGCTTCACTTCAAAGGGAGTGACTACAGAAGATCCCGAGGTTCGACATAGCTTACTGGTGACTCTAGGCTTTCCTGAGAGTAAAGAGGATTCCAACCTTTTCCTCAAGGTTGAAGGTGGAAGACCAGTGATGCTCCTGTTATATGTCGATGACTTGTTACTGACAGAAGTTGCAAGAAGGAGACTTGTTGCCAAGTTCGAGATGAAGGACTTGGATATGATGCACTACTTTCTAGGCATGGAGGTGTGGCAGAATCTCCCTGGGACAAGGGAAGTATGTAGTAGAGATCCTGAAGAGGTTCAGGATGATGGACTGCAAGGCCATGACCACAGCTATGGCATCGAACCTGAAGCTACTGAGTGTTGCTTCATCAGAGTCGGTTGATGCCACGATATATCGTTAGATGATTGGGTCCTTGATGTACCTGACGAATATGAGACCATATTTGCTTTGCTGTGAACACCTTGAGCCAATTTCTGACAGATCTGAGACATGTTCACTTGATTGCTGCAAAGCATATTCTGAGGTACCTGAAGGGTACAGTTGATTATGGGCTCAAGTATGAGGCGAATCAAAAGATTAACCTTGAAGGTTATGTTGATTCAGTTTGGGCAGGCAGTGCCATCGATAGGAAGAGCACTTCAGGGTGTTGCTTCAGTATGGGATCATGTGTGATGTCTTGGTTTAGGAGGAAGTAGTCCTGTCTGGCACTGAGTACAGCTGAAGCAGAGTATGTTGCAGCCTATTCAGCTAGTTGTGAGGCAGTATGGCTGAGGAAGCTACTGTCTAATTTATTTGATCTCCAGTTGGATGCTACTTGTATATATTGCGACAACCAGAGTTGTGTGAAGTTGTCGGAGAACCCGATGTTCCATGACAAGTCAAAGCATATCGAGATCAAATATCACTATATCAGGGAAATGGTGTAGAGAGGAGCAGTGAAGCTCCAGTATGTTGCGACGGACGAACAGATAGCTGATGTGTTGATGAAGCCATTAGCTAGAGTGACGTTTGAGTACTTCAGGGAGAAGCTTGGTGTTCTCCAGATCAAGGTTCCTTCCAAGGGGAAGTGATGAGTCCGTGAGCCATTCTGACATGGTGAGAGGATTGGTTCCTTCCATGGTCAGATATAGGGTTGAGCCATTCTATCATGGTGAGAGGATTGGTTCCTTCCATGTTAGATGTGAGTGCAGAGCCATTCTGATGTGATTGTAGGATTGGTTCCTACATGATCAGATATAAGTGTTGAATGCCATTCTTGGAATGGAGGCACTTGGTCAGTTACCAGGAATACTTAGCTTGGTGCTAAGATGCCATTCTCTGGGAGAATGGAGGCACCTGGTCAGTTACCAGGAATCCTCAGTCTGGGACTGAGAGCCATTCTGGCGCGATGTGTTTACACATGGTCAGATGTAAGTGCAGAGCCCTTCCGATGCGGTGTGTTCACACATGGTCGGATGTAAGTGCAGAGCCCTTCCGATGCGGTGTATTCACACATGGTCGGATGTAAGTGCAGAGCCATTTCGATGCGATGTGTTCGCACATGGTCGGATATAAGTGCTGAGCCATTCTGGCGCGATGTGTTTACACATGGTTAGATGTGAGTGCTGGGCCTTTCTAACAAGATGAGGTCAGATGTGAGTGCTGGGCTTGCCTTTCTGACAAGATGAGGTAGATGTAAGTGCTGGGCGGGCCATTCTGACTTAGGGTCAGATATAAGCGCTGAAGAAGACCTACTTGGAGGCTAGGCCTACAACCATCATGAAAAAGGGCTGGTTGTATAGAACTTCCTGTGACGAGAAGCATGAAGAGATAGCACCATTTGATTGAGATAGCAGAAGCAGTAATGATGATGATGATACAGTGATGATCGAGCTTTGATGATGATCTAGACTTGATGATGATCCAACAGTGACGATCCAGATCAAGTGATGATCCAGACTTGATGATGATCCAGCAGTGACGATCCAGATCAAGTGATGATCCAGACTTGATGATGATCCAGCAGTGACGATCCAGATCAAGTGATGATCCAGACTTGATGATGATCCAGCAGTGACGATCCAGATCAAGTGATGATCCAGACTCGATGATCTAGTGATGATCCAGACTTGATGAAGATGACTTGACAATGAAGATGACTCGACAATGAAGATGACTTAAAGATGAAGATGACTTGAAGACGAAGATGACTTGATGATGATCCAGATGATACAGAGAAGAAGACTTGTGCTCGTAAATTGTGTCGAGAGAATACCTTCCTAGTTAAGAGGGAGTGTTGATGTATTTGTAACTTCGGAATGTATTCACCTGTATATCTTATGTATTGTACCCTGATTTATTCCGGGAAGTGTCTGTAATGTATTGAAGTCATGTCATGCTCCGATTTGCCTATCGGGAGATTCAATAATGTAATCAAGTCATGTGAAGTCATTGTGGGTAACCCTCCTATTGATCAAGGGTTAAAGTCCCCGCAGTATCAAGGGTTAAAGTCCCCGCAGTTGTGGGGCCCTAGGGTTATTAGACTATCCTAGAGAAGTCGACCCTAGGTGAGTTATTGTAAGTTGGGGCAATAGTCCCCATTGTTGTGTTAAGGATAACCCTCCTTGTTGGTCGGAGGGGCAAAGTCCCCACAAGTTGTGGGGCACTAGGGTTATTAGACTCTCCTAGAGATGTCGGCTCTAGTAAGTAATTGTTAAGTGAGGCCGACATGTTGGAGTGGACATTAAGTGAACGAAAGAATATAAATAGAGAGTGAGCCTCTCTATTTATTACACACCCACTCACTCACTGGGGCGCGTGAGTGAGAGAGAAGACGTTGGGATTAGAGAGAGAGACTACTGCTGTCAGGAGATCATCTTTATGTTTTCGGGTTTTACTTTTGGTGCTGATTCTATCTCTGAGGAAGTTGCGGGGTTTTCTCCTTTATGGTTTCCCCGAGGAAAATCTTTGTGTCTATTGTCTCTTGTGTTTGATTGTTGTGCTTGTTGTTCTCTCAGTTAAAGATCCCAATATAATGCTAGCTTGAATGATGATAAAAATCTAACAGTGTTCTGTAGGGTTTTGAAAAATCGATGTAACAGTAAATCATGTTATGTTTATGCATTCTATGAAGTTCTAGGAAATAGCTTAGATATGCAAGCATGCCAATTGCATAGTATGGATTTTGTGACTGTTATTGGAGACAATATGATGATGTTCTTGTCACTCCATTCCAAGTCTGTGTGAAGCCATAACCCTCATGGATCTGTGCAGTCCCAAATTTATAGTGGGGATGTGAAAGGAAGCAAATTGAATCTTATTCAAGTTTGTCACAAACACACCATTACCGCTCCTCTCCATCTATAGGAGATGGTGAGTGTAGATTAAATATTTCACATTGGATAATGGGAGAGAGAAGCATATCTGGATGAAGAGACAGAGGATGAATGCAGAGAACTAAAAATTTAGAATGAGACAAGCTCCTCAGGAACATGGTGCCATTTGAGTTCAGTTAGCATGAGGTCTCCAGCTAATCATGCACTTGTTGTAGCTTTTCCTGAGGTCACTACTCACTCTGGAAATCTTAGATCCCAACTCGGCCTTAAGTCTCAATAATCCAGATGCATATACTAAAACCCAACTTCTCTATCTTGGAGAAAGTAGTAGCTATACAATATACTTATAAGTTATAACTTGAAGCACATGAAATCTCTCTACAACTTCACAAATAAAATTGCAATCACACATGTCAATGAGACTCAAATTTAACCTGTAAACCCAATATGGGAAAATCTAGCAACTAGGGGTTTTTTCAATTTCGAGGCAAAGAGAATACTATAGTGTATATAATAAAAATTACAAGAAGAGAAACTTGGTGGGTCAAACCCTAGATCTGCATGCAGCTACAACTGCTGCTCTTGGGAAATGCACCCTTTGTTTGCCCTAATTCTGAATCGCTGATAACTACCGCTACCAATCTCTGGAAGAAGTAATTGCCTCTGTAACCGAAGAGGTACTCCCTTTGCCTCTCTTCATTGCTCCGCTATGTCAAATGAAGAAATGCGACCTCAATCTCTGAAGTGTGCAACCCTAGCTATAGAAGTGCGCACTCTTTGCTTAAAAGTGTGCCCCTCTGAGTCTATCTCAACCAATCTCTGAATGAGATCTCAGTGTACCCTCCGCATTTTCTAATGGATGACTCCTCTACTTCTCACAATTATCATATCTTCAAAATTTGCGCCCTCTGTCTCAGAAGTGCGCCTCCACTGGAGAAGCGTGCCTCACTCTCTTTGGAATGCGTCCTTACTCATCTGCTCCTCAATCATTGAAGAGACCCTGTGAGATGATCTCTCTCACAACTGGAATGATGTGCCCCCTCTCTCTCAAAAGGATGCGCCCTCACTCTCCCTGGATTGCGCCCTAAATCTCTCTCAGATGATTGCGTCCTTCCTGCTTCACTAATTCGCTTAGCCACTTGATCCCCTGAAACTCAGAAGTGTAGTCACTTTTTTCCTTTACCTTGCCTTTTCGAATTCACCGGTGAGATTAGGGTTCCAAAACCCTAATTTCAACATCATGAAAAAATCACGCTTTTGCATTAAATAATGCATGCACGTACATTCCTGCATGCAACTATAAAAAGTAACTTAACCCTGTGCTTGTCCACCATTGGATCCATGGCACCTAGTAGAGTGCATCTGATAGTCTACACTTTTGCCTATACAACTAATGTGCCTTCATGCTAGTAAGAGCCACATGAAGGACATCCTGAGATACTCCTATCTCTAACACTTCTTCTGTTTTGATGAATGCAGGATTTATGGGCTAAGTTACCAGGATACAGATTCGCTAGATTTTTTAAAACCCAGGATCCTGATACAGTGGGGAAAGAATAAGTACAAACAAATATAAAAATATTTTTATAATAAATAGAAAAATAGAATGAGGAAACACAAGAGTAGAACTATAAGTTATTGCCAAAAAAAAGAGTTCATGTACCATAACTGATAATTTGATAAGTTGTGATATTGATAATTTTAAAAACCATTTCACCATTGAACTTGGAGCATGTCATAATAGTGTTTTTGTGAGCCACATCCACATGTCCCTATCAGCAGGGAATAAAGTGGTTTTCTTGAACGCTATGGCAAGACTACATAATAGTGTAGGTGAAGTGAGCAACAACATAGTACATAAAGATAGATCAGCCCTTGACAATAGACCTTAACCATAAAGATATATCAAATAAAAACGTTGAGAACAGACCTTGACCATAAAGATATATCAAATAAAAACGTTGAGAATAGACCTTGATATTGATATATCAGAGTTCAAGAGCATATCTTGACATAAGGATAGATCAGACCTTGAGCAGGAATGGGGTTTAAACTTTACACTTTAGCCATTAGGTGTTTAGGGTTTTTTAAGTTTTTCATTAAAAAATAATTTTTTGGGGGAATCAATGGGTCATAGAAGCACTGGAAGTTGCAGGATCCGTCCGAAAATTTTAGGAATTGTTTGATTTTTCACAGAATCCATTAGAAAATTTCAGGATTTGTTTGATTTTTCACAGGATCCGTTAGAAAATTTCAGGATTTTTTTGGTTTTTTTACAGGATCTGTTTGATTGGACCCGAATACGTTTCCTTCTGCAGGGGATCCGTTTCATGGGACCCGTATACGTTTCCTTCTACAGGGGATCCGTTTCATGGGACCTGTATACGTTTCCTTCTGCAGGGGATGCGTTTCCATGGTGGATCCGAGGCGGATCCGATCCTGATACGTATCGGATCCGTGGATCAGCAGAACACACTAGGGTGGTGGATTTGGTAACACAGCTTATGGGGCAGATATTTTATATTGTTGTGGACATTTCTCTTTATCTCTGCATTCACTGTAAGAATTACAATTTTCAAAATTTTCTGTGCATTGAATCATAAGTTTCAATTTTCCTGTTCATTCACTCAAAGAATTGTGTTTTGCTGCTAAGTGCTAACTTCTGATAGGATTGTATAATCTTCAGGTTTGTAGAGTTATTGTATGCTGACAGAAGGATGGTACTGAGTAGGGTTAGTTAACTTCATAGCCTGAATTGGTTCATCTATGATATGTTATATGTGCATTTAAATTTGAGAGAGCTTCACGCACCCAAATTAGAGATTTTTTTTTATTAACAATTTCACAGGAAGTCTGATTATGAACCATATATTCTTTGATCTGCTGTCCAATTCATTTTTGGACATTTGCCCTAAGCTTGCAATGTATGTAAATGTAAACATTGTAACATTTGGATATATTGCTTAGATTTTTTATTTTTAGTGTTCTCTTGATATTTGGGGCAGGTACACGATATTTGGAAAGGCTTTGGAAAGAGTGCAGCAGGATAGCCAGGTTAGTGGACACTGGAAATATTTCATTCTCCCCATGAAGTCTTACTTTGGGTCTATGTTGTTGAATGTAGAGTCTAGATGTGCTTATGGGAGTGCTATTTTTTGAATACTTGTATTATAGGTTAAAGGGCGAATAGGATCTCCGATCACTGGTTATGGCCACGAGAGTAGGAATCGAGCAGCTCGCCAACGCATTCCAAATAAAACATGGACTGATGAAGATGGA
Organism: Pseudotsuga menziesii; assembly: GCA_001517045.1. Classification (NCBI taxonomy): domain Eukaryota; kingdom Viridiplantae; phylum Streptophyta; class Pinopsida; order Pinales; family Pinaceae; genus Pseudotsuga; species Pseudotsuga menziesii. The sequence continues at coordinate 44,512 of LPNX011050172.1, forward strand.
GTTGAACGTGTTGAGGTAAAATCTCAATTTGAAAAGAAAGTGAAGTGCATGACTCATAGGCAAACAGTATGGTGACAAATTTTTTCTATTGAACCACTTCTTAGGTTGAATACTAGTTCAGTAGTATATTCATAGGCATGAATTTTGAAATACATCACTTGTTAATTTCTGTGATAAAGGTCATAAAGTTTCTTGTATATAATATTATAATCAGATAGGATGTGTGTCATAAGTAAGCATTCACTGAACCATTCAGAGCAATGCCATCTTGTTATTCTGTTCAAGCATACAACCACTTGTATTGAATATAATTACATAAGTAAAACTTATTAATCAGTAGGCACCTCCTCCCAACAGTGTCAACCCTTCATACGTTACCCAACCATGCAGTTGACATTTATATTCATCTTTGTCTGCATCAAAGGCTTCAATTATCACATTCATTGTTTTAATTATATTTTAACTTTATGGATTTCTAATCATTGTCCAATTTATTTTGGACATTCTTCGATTGAATGAACCACTTTGGTTTGTAACATTGGTATTGGAGCCGCTCTTGGGCAATGCTTTGCTGGGTGAGTTTGAGACTATTGGCCCGTGGTTGAAATTGTCTGTTTGTGGCAAAAGATCCCTTTGGCTTATGGCCAAATTCCTTTTCTGAGATTTAATTTGAATGGCCAAAAACAAAACAATCTGAAGCATGAATCAGTGAGTCTATATCAGAAGAATCACTATGCTTATATTCTATAGCAGTCTATTAAATTTAGTGGCATCAGAATTATTGAGACCCATAAATTTCTACGTCAATAATAAATATAAGCAATAAACATATTGACCATCTGAGTAAGAATATAACAGCTGTATTCTTATCCACAGCACTGGTCCAAATCAATATCACAGAAAGTATCCATAAAAAAATTCTATCAATGTATTGGATGAGACTATTTCCTCTACAAAAATATTGTGCACTGCAAAATCTTTACATCATACTGATCCTACAATAGGAAACTTGAATAATCCAGGGTGCTTTGTATGTATGTTATGGGCTGTGCATCTAAGGATTTAAAAACTGTAAAAACCACGTCAATTCTTTAAAATAACTCTGTTGTCCGCTTCCATGTCAGTGAGAATAGATATGCCTGCTGCTGCCATTGAGCTTGAATGATTCTGAAATTGCTGTGGAAACAAAAAATAAAATTAAGCATCAGCAAGAAAATCTGAAGGCTCCATTATCAACGTAGTAAGAAACAAAACCAAGGGTTACGATTTCAAGTTGATTCGGTGGAAAAAATGAAGTGAAGAAGATTGAGTAAATAAGATTTAGGATATAACTGTTGAAAATCCGTTTGCACCAGGCATTGATGCAAATCTGAAAGTTCAGCTTCTTTCGAGAAGGTTCTTCAATCTTAACAAAAGAATTTCCAGCCTTTAGAACTGCTGTAAATTAATGTGTAAAACAGCAGCAAAACAATGACAATAATTCACTTCTAGTAGCCCCGAAATTCACGACAATTAAGGAGAAATGAAACTAGACATTCCAATGAGTTTCAAGCCCTCCAAGGCAACTTCACATGCATAAACCTGATCTGAAAACGCTTCTTATACAGCAGATATAACAGCGGACACAACAGCAATAGATGGTTATACTGGTATCTTCAATCCTTTTGTTAAGTCCCTTAACAATTTTTTTTAAGTGTGTCAAATCAGTAAGACAATTAAGAGATTGAAATAACCTAAATAGCCAGGGTACTCGGGTACTGAGATGGGTACGGGTACGGGTACGGGTATGGGTACGGGTATGAGGAAGCCATTTTTTGAAATAGGGTACTTGGGTACGTCGAGGTACTGTAGACATATATATATATACAATCTGTGGGGCACTTCTGGATGAGCCTTCATGGGCCAAGATTTACAGATCTGTCCAGCACAAAATGCAAAGTTTAATTTCAGATAAGTATGTACTCATTTATCTCTTGATTACTGGTGTATTAGAGGACTTATTCTCAGAGTTCAACTTTTTATCTTTCCAACACCCATATCAAGAATTAAACTCTGAGGCAGATGCATTTTCTAAGGAAGCTCTGAAATTGGACAAAGGTCTGCTACATTTTGAAGAAAATCTGGAGAACAGAGTGATATCCAGTGTTACCATTTCAATGTATTGAAGGGTCTACAATGTTTTAGCTTTAAGAAGCTTCTGTTTTTAGGACTTTATACAGTAGTCATCTAGAATTAAGGTTTTGTATGAAAAACTGGACAACATTATGGTTTTTGGTTGTCACTTGGGTATAGTTGCATATGAAAAACAGCTGTTTTTATTGCACATATTTATACTGATATGTCCTGATGAAGTTTTGACAACGGTCTATATTGTAATGAACATTGCTCTCTTTGAATCTATAAACAATAGCAAAAAGCAGGTGTTTTCCTGTTGAAAAAAACAGGAAACTATTTTGCATTGTACATTTGCCAAGTGATCTGTTATTATCTCATTCCTGCAATTCGTTATTAAGGCCTGATTTTGTATGATCCACAGTCACTATTGGGGTATGCAATACATGTAGAAATTATCTAAAGACTGACACATGGTACACAGATTCTGCAGTCTGTGTAAAGTGTTTCTACAGGAAACTAAAACAGTCTGAAATAAAAGCTACTCGAAACAGCGATCTGTAAATTACACTAGAATATAATATATTGGACACATGCAGTTAAACTTTTAGCGATTTTAGGGTCAAATGCAAGCCTGGAAGTACCCGCGGAGTACCCAAAATCGTGGTACTTGGGCTTTTATGAAGTACCAGTAGCCGCGGTCCATTAACCAAGTACCCGGTACTTGGGTGAAGTGCCCGGTACTTCCAGGGTACTCCAAATTGTACGAGTTCCCATATTTGCTTTAATTCTTCTCAGAACTATAACTTCTGTAAAATAGGGCATGTTTCCCCATGAGTTTTCCATCAAGCATAGGTTGTCTTAGCCGCCTATCTTTGACCACATTACAGCCTTCAAATATCCCATTGACAGTGGAAAACTCCACAAATCCCTCCACCTCATCAAGTGATTCTTTATCTTGATATAACCATCTAAATGCTATCTTCCTCTTCTGTGAAATATCTCCATCCATGTGATGGACTATGTGTGAGGGCCCACCATTGAGCCATTCATGATTGTAGAATGTAAATGCTTTGAAAATACTTTGACCCCAAACTGGATTCCAGTCTCTTTAGTTCATATGTTTAATGCCCAGCCCAATCTTGTTGGCTGAATGACATAGATAAGCATAAAGATTATCTATAACTAGAAATACATTAAATCTATTTACTCTTTTAATGAACAACTATCACACACATAAAATAGACACAAAAGTTTTTGGTCAATTTGATCTTGGAAAAACCTTTGTGGGAAAACCAATGAGAGAGTAGAATAGGTTTTATTATCTAAATTAGTTAAAATGAAGTACAAAAGAATACTTCCAACACAAACTCTAATGAGGCTCTAATGCTCAAATCTGATCTCTGTTGGATGACTGGAAAATGCACCCCTCTGAAATGCGCCCCTCTCTGAAACCTGCTCTCTGACTTAGGCCTCATGCCCCCTCTGCTACTAAATCATCTTCTTGATTATTTTCCCTCTCTCGATTTGATGAACTCAATCTCTAAACTTGCTCTCCTCCAATGAAGTGCGCCCCCTCCTCTCAAAAGTGCACCCCCTCTGCTTACTAAATCAATGAACAATCTGCCGCTGAATTAAATCTCTTTTAGAAGTGGTCTTAGCCTCTAAAGAATTCACCCTCTGCCTCAAATGAACTATGCCTAATCTCTCCTCAGATTTACGCCTTCACTCTTTTTGAAATGTACCCTCTCTCTATAGCTTCACACTTCTCGCTATTGTGCCCACGTTTTCCTTCACAACTCTCTTTTATCGTTTGATTAACTTTTTAAAGTTCCATGCAAAATCATGCATGCAAACTTTTTAATTAAAAAATGCATGCATGCGTTTCCTGTATGCAAACTTAAAAATAGTTTTGCTTTTGCATGAAGCAAGGTTAACGGTCCAACACTTTTCTTTGTTAACTTTTCAACACTACGTCTTAACGAGGAAAGTGTTATGCACCACTATCATCTTGTCTTTAATAAACAAACATGCCCTTCATTAATGACTTCGTGAGAATGTTCACTACCTGCTCATTTGTAGACACATACTGAAGCGCACTCAGATGAAATGGCATTTGATCTCAATATGTTTCGACTGGTCGTGAATTACTAGATTCTTTGTGAGTTTCATACAAATCTGATTATCACAATAGATCACAATTGGCCTCAACTGCTGATTAAATAAGCTCACTAGCATCTTGCAAATCCAAATAGCCTCACAACTAACTAGACTAGCTGCCACGTATTTTGTCTCTGCAAAACTTAGTGCCATTGACTTCTGTTACCTGCTAAACCACAACACAACTATTGAACCCAAGCTGACACACCACCCTTAGGTGCTTTTCATGTGTACTGCACTACCTGCCTAGTCAAAATCTATCTAGCCAATTAACTGTAATCGATCCCCTCTCTCGTACTTTAATTTATAGTCCACTGTAGCTCTAAGATACTTGAGCACGTGGTTTGCTGGAACCTAGTGCACTCTCTTGGGCTCCACCATATACTGATTCAATGTATTGACAGTATAACACATATGTGACCTAGCGTTGACTAGATACATCAATAATCCAATAAGATGACAGTACCTAGTGGGATCAATCAAGTCACTCTTAGAAGCTACCAACTTCTTCTAGTTGGTTGTCATAGGTGTGGATATAGGCCTGCAATCCTCCATTTGAAATCTCTTATGAATGTCAACTGCGTATATGCCCTATCTCAGAAAGATACGCCCATCCTCTTGCCAAACCTCCATACCCAAAAAATAATGCATCGGACCTATGTCTTTCATCTTAATCTATGAAGCAAGATCTCTCTTGTAGATGGCTATGAGTTTCTTTGCTCCTGTAATAAACAAGTCATCCACATACATTACTAGAATGATGGATCCTCACCAACCACAATGAAGTAGAGGTTGGAATTTGCCTCGCTCTTCTGGAAACCCATTTGTTGCAAGTAAGTATCTATCCTTGAATACCAAGCTCTCAGAGCTTGCTTCAATCTATACAGTGCCTTTCAAAGTCTGCACACATGAGAATCTCTCCCATGTAGCTCAACTCCCTTTGGTTGCTCTATCTCTCCCATGTACCTCAACTCCCTTTGGTTGCTTCATTCGTAAATGTTCTCTTCACATCTATCTGGTGGATCTTCAAACTCATCTCTGTTGCAATGGAAATCACTACTCTGATTGAAGTATACCTAACAACTGGAGTGAAGGTTTCATCATACTCAACTCCCTTTACCTGTGAGAACTCCCTTGCCACAAATCGAGCTTTGTACTTCTCACTGCTTCTAGCCATAGCATATTTGATCTTTTAGAGCCACTTGGAAGTTACCACTGACTTCCCTCCAGGTCCCGACACAACCTCCCAGGCATCATTCTTCATGATGGAAGCATACTCTTCCACCATGGCATTTCTCCAGACCTGTTTGTTTGCTACCTGCTCATAAGAAGATATCTCAGACTCACCAATAATGCTCACCATAACTAAATAGCTACAAAACCTCTCTGGCAGCTTACTCTCTTGCATAACCCTCTTAGGAGTCCCCACTGTCTGAACTCCCTTCAAGGTGTCTTGAAGCCACTTGAGCTTCCTCTTCCCTAAAGTAATCTCCTGTGGAGGGAATTGATCCTGCTCATCCCAATCAACTGCCTGAGACTTTGTGCCCGATGAAGAATCCCCAGTGGTCTATGACCTTGTAGCTTGTGAACCTGAAACTAGGGAACCAACACCCTATGATCTTGTACCTATACCTATACCTATACCTGGGGAACCTGTAACTTGTGAACCTGTCACCCCTCATACCTGTGACCCTAAACTCTGCAATATACCATCCTGAGCTATAGGAGTCTGCCGCTCCCCCTCTCTAACTCATGTGACTTCTTGAAATCCTTGTCCTCCTTAATTCTCACATCCCACCTCACAATTGTCTGTCTCCATGCAGGAATGTATATGCAGTAGGCCTTTGAAGTCACATAATACCCAACAAAGATACCCTTCTCTGCCATGGGCTCCAACTTTATCCTCTTCTCCAAAGGGAATGTGAGTAAGGCATCCAAAAACCTTGAAATTCCCAACCTCAAGCTTCTTTCTTGAGAAAGTGTCTTAAGGAATCTTACATCCCAAAATCTTATGGGAATCCTATTCTAAATGTACATTGATGTGTTACAAGCCTCTTTCTAGAGAAAGAATGGAAAACCTTGATTATGTAGCATGGATCTTGCTCTACCAACAATTGCCAAGCTCTTCCTCTCTGCCACCCTTATTTGCTGAGGTGTGTATGGTACTATTGACTATCTCTTGAGTCCCTTATGTGCACGTAACTCATTAAACGCCTTCGAGGTATACTCACCCTCGTTGTCTGATTGCAATAGCTTGATCCTCATCCTTGTCTGGTTCTCCACAAGAGCTTTGAACTCTTTGAACATCTGCAAGATTTCTTTTGACTCCATGCTCTCTAGAAAGTAAATCTAGGTCTTCCTAGAGAAGTCATCAATAATGTAGCCAACATTGGACTACAAAGGTCAAAATGTACCAAATGAAACATCCCTGTTGTTTTGTCGACATTGCATGGAAAAGCAGTCTTGGAACACTTGCCAAGTGTGCACCCCTTGTATACGTCACTATGCTTTGTGCTGAACCCTGGCACACCTGTCACCATCTGTCTCAAAATCCTCAAAGTTGGATGATGGAAGTGAACCATTCTCCTGTGCCATAATTCACACAAGTTACAACCATCTCTGCTGCTGCTATGTGCAAGGTGTGATAAATATAAAAGTTGAGTTTGTATAGCTTTCCACATTGGACTACAGTTCTCACTGTTGTAGTATCTTTGGCACCCTTAGGATGAATGAGTACATGCCCATCTCAAAATAATACCCAAAATCCCCTATCCTCAATTATGGAAACTGATATCAAATTCTTCTTCAGCCCCAGGACATACAAAACATCCCTCACCATCATGGAATCTCCAGAGTCCTTTTGAAAGGACTCTGTCCTTCGTCCAACTTCCCTAACATAAGTGTTACCTCCAAGTACAACCTCAAGATCTAAACCATTCTCAGAAAGATTTGTGCAGCACTGTTGAACATTGATCATTTGATTGGAGGCTCCACTAAATACTAGTAGTAGATGCCTTCAATGGCTGACAAGTAATTAGGGACAATTCCTTGTCATCCTCCTCTGTGGAATGTTCATCCCATCCTATTGAAGTACAAGAGTGACAAGTAATTAAGGAGAAGTCCTTGTCTAACTTCTATGTGAAGTCATTAACTTCAGCCGCAACTTTAATTTGTTGCTTCATCTTCTTCTTCTTGGGACACACTACTACATAGTGCCCCATCTTGTTGCAGGACAGGAAAAACACTTTACCTTGCTCATATCCCTTTTATGCTCACCCTGCTGCTTCAGTCCACCCTTGGGACCCTTCTTGGACTTCTTGCCTTTCGTTGCAAGTGCCACTTCCTCCTCACCGTTACCAGTAGATGAATTTCTTTTAACATATCCCCTCTAGTCTTCTTTTTGAATAAAGTCATCCCAAAGACGATCGCAGGAAGGCAAGTTTTCTCTTGCCACAACCACCTTGATAAAACTGACCTATTGCTTGGTTACCCCATTCAAAGTTGTTCTTATCAATTTGTTGCCAGCAACCTTCTTACCTATAGCTCCAAGCTCATCTTTGACCTGAGTGATTTAGGTAAGATAAGTAGCCATGCTCAGTTCTGATTGCCCTTCCGTTCTTTAGTTCACATGTTTAATGCCTAGCCCAATCCTCTCTCTCGGATAACATAGAGAAGCATAAACAATTATCTATAACTAGAAACACATGAGATCTATTTACTCTTTTAATGAACAACAATCACACACATAAAATAGACGCAGAAGTTTTTGGTCAATGTAACCCTAGAAAAACCTTTGTGAGAAAACCAGTGAGAGCAGAATAGTTTTTACTATCTGAAGCAGTTACAATGAGGCACAATAGAATACTTCCCACACAAACTTATCTCTGAGCCTATGGCTCTGATGCTCAAGTCTGGTCTCTGCTGGATGAATGGGAAATGCGCCCCTCTCTAAAACATGCTCACTTTAGGTGCTATAGGTGAAAAGGTTGCACCTTTTTTGAGAGCGGGAACACCTCTTTTGAAGCATTTTGATCTATCTTTCTCCAAAAAGATCAAAACTCAGAAATGACCATGGACCCAAGAGCACCTTTTGACCTCCCTTGACCTCTTAAGCATGATGAATGAGGAAGCAAACCGAGTCTCTGCCATCTTTAGCAATGATAGATGTGTGTACTCTTTGTAGATTGTGAGGGCATTGGTGTGATTTTGTACAAAATTACAGATATGGCGTGCATCATTAATAAGATTGTCAATCCATGTCACATCTGAAGCAATAGATTTGAGTGCTAAATTCAAAGAATGAACAATGCAACGTGTCTAAAATACCTGTAAGAGAAATAAAAACAACTGTAAATGAGTCTACAACTAAAATCCTAAGCTGTTGGGAGTAGGGAGCAGGGAGTAGGAGTGCAGCGAAAAGCAAAATTTTCAAAAGCTTTCATTTATCTGGCATTTTTTTATATAGTAGATATTTTAATATATTTTGATGGATTTATTTCTAAAACACTTGTAGGATGTTGAATTAGCTATAAAAAACATGGATTAAACCATATAACCTTAATCATCTAGTAGTTATAACTTAAAATGTTGATATCAAATGATCAACCATAACAACTTTTACAGGAGCTTGGCAAAGAAGAGAGGTACTATAACATTGTCATCAAATTATCAACCTATTAAAGAGGTTTTAGTATAGGAGGGGTAGGGAGTGCCTCGAGAGTGTTCTGAGAGTGAGCTTCCAAAGGTAGCAAGCTTTATGAGCCCCCATGCAACAGAGCTTAAATCTATAAAATGACCTTTCCCTTACATGAATCTTGTGCCAAATTCAAAAAATGAACAATGCAAGGTTTCTGAAATACCTGTGGATATTTAGCTTCCACAATCATTCCAATAGCGTTGTAAACAGGTGCATTATTTGTGATGATTTGTACACAAGAATCAACACCTACATCTTCAATCACTTTGTTGAACAACTCACCCATATATTGTGTGCATCCTTGTATTTCCCAAGAGCATTCACCACTTTCAAGAACACTGGTCTACTTAAGGAAGACACCGTGAAATTGATGAGTGGATGGTGTGCTGCATCCGTTCATCCATAAAAAACAATGCTGACACCAGATGAGGGCCATGTTGATTTAATTGGTTGTAAGATTTTATCCACCTCCTTTTTTGCCTTAAGCAATAATGTGGTTCTAAGCTTCTCTGAATTCTGAGGCACATAACCAGTTGGAGCTCGTTCAACTAGACCTTGACACATTTCAATAAAAAATGATGATCATGCAACATTGAATGAAATGAAGTTGAGATAGAAAAAAAATGCAATGGTGAGGTCCATCTCATTTCGCGCCTTTGTTGGAAAATCATGTCCATCAGACCACTTGGAGTGGCCTCTTTCTTGTTGGTTGAATATCAACCTCACTCCCATACCTGCTAGGCCTAGTTCTTAGAGGGTTTCCTCGAGAATGGAAGAGGATCCTCATTTTTTTGTTTCTTGTTGCTGCCACCTTCCCCAAGCCAACATGATCCTCTCTTTCCAATTCCCTTCGTTGGGTAACACTCACTGCTTTACATGTAGCAAGCCCACAAGGAAGGCCCAACAAATGACCCTTAACCCGGTAATAGGTGCTCTTGAATTCATTCTTGCATAAATTACAAGTCCAAATCGCATCCCCCTCCAACCCAGCTTTACCCCATGCCCTGATTTCCTTGTCACATGCTTCTGCAAAGGGTATTTCTTCTCTTGGACCTGTTGTCTTGCTAATAAAGGGTTATATGCATCTTGAGCTCTACTAGCAGCAAATGGAGCACTAGCAGGAGTAGATGAACACTAGCAGGAGTAGATGAACTTCAGTGTGGATGAGGAGGAGAAGGGGAGAGACTAGCTGGGGTATTCCTCCCTTTCCTTTGCCCTTTACCAACTGCCCTTGTTGATTGAGACATTCTTCTTGTTGCTTGATGGTAAACTTGCAACGCTCCCAATGAAATCCACCCTCAAGTCACTTGCAATCCCTTGGAAAACCTTCGAATGCTCTTCACCTGCAAAAAATACCATTCCTAAAGCTTGAGACTCGCTTGAAAATGTGAAAGAATGAGGGAGAAAGCGAGCTTTATAAATCCGCGGACCTCTTTTCTGTGGAAAATGTGTTTTGGTTTCGTGATATGTGCTGCCTAGGTCAGGATACAATGTTGATAGTGTCAGACACGTTGTGATTGTGTTCTAAAAATGGACATGGTCAAAACACCTGTTGGACATGTGTCATCATTGTGTTTGTGTCGAATACAATGACATGGGATACTTGGCCCTAAAAGAACGTGTCTAGTGTCTTAGGTGTAAACTTTTTTGGAGTAACCTGAAACTCTAACAATAACCTCATGGCTATAACTTATAAGTTATCGGATATATTAAATTATCTTTTTATTATAAATAAATTAGAAAGAAAAGGGAATATAATTAAAATATATAAATTGCACATCTTAATTTAAAAGTGTCAAGCGGCAATCCATTTATGAAGGTGAAATGTACCATTTGAAACGCAGGGCAGTGATTTATAATTATGGCATCAATGATAGAAATTCCAAAGTTAGATGGCTCATACAATAGACAGCAATATTTAGGTCAAATAAATCAAAGAATATTTTGAGATATATCTCCAAAGAGATGACAAAAAATGAATTAAAATTGCATTGACAGTGGAAGATATGATTGGTTAATGTGGTTAGATGGCAAATCAAGAAACGTGAGTAAACTGGTCAATGCTTATTACTTTCTCAATAGATCCCTAGATATCGAAGAGCATTATGAACATAAAGAAAAATGACATCTCATGCCATATGCCAAACAGATGAATTCAATAAAGATGTCAATGAAATTGAAGTATAATCAGTACTTTAAAAGATAAGTGGATAAGGAATACATCCATCAATGAAGTTTTGCTTCCTTTTTCAAACTGATGAGGACTCCCAAAGGATTGAAGAGACCTTTCTTGAGGACCATTTCAATTATAAAATCAATATTCAAACAATTACGGTAGATAAATCAACAAGAAGTTCCCGTCACTCCATCTTATGTCCATGACAATTTTCAGAAAACGGAGACTCTGTTCATTTGATCCTCTATGTCTAGCCACTGATCAAGTTCTGTGTTGCATTACTTTTGCTACATCTTTTACTCACTATTTCTCAGATCCATGTTGTATCTGCAACATCATTTTAATTGCTCGAGGAATTAAATTGGCCATCTTCATGACAAATAAAGGTTTTCATATACCAGAAGAGGGGTGACATGTAATGAATATAATTACATGATTAAACCTAATTAATCAATAAGCACCTCTTGTCATTGGTTACATCCCTTTATACGTCACCTAACCCTTATTGAATATTTATATTCATTTTTGTGTATATCAAAGACATCAATCATGACCTTCCTTATTATTAATTATATTTTATACTAAATACAGGAAGAACAGTGCGAGTGGTGTCAATATTAGACATTGATGCTTCAGAAAGATTATATTTGTACTTGTTCCCAGTCGAGATTTTACATCGTGGCCTTGGTTTGACCAAAGTGTTGTGTGGACATTTATTTATCTTTCTTTTGTAGGGTAAAGCTATAATAAGCAAACATTATGGCATATGCCAGGATCACTTATTACTCGTCAGGAATACTTTTGTACCTATAATTTAGGTGAAGTATTTGAACACCGACTACCATGACACCCTAAGCAATTTCATTGTAATGTATAATTAGTTATGTATTATTATGTTGTGTTTCAAGTGAATACCAGTGAAGCTGATTGGTGAACTTTTCATAGTTGACTAGGTTTTTCTTTCAGGTGAACTTTTCATAGTTGACTAGGTTTTTCTTTCAGGTGAACTTTTACATTCGTGGTCCACATGGAGCTGGTAAAGTCTACAGCGAAATGTTCAAAGATAAAACAGATAAGAAATGGAAATTCACATATTTAATTGTGGATGTCACATCGCCCTCCCAGTCACGGTTAATGCTGGAGTCATATGTTCCAACTTGATGTGTGAATGGAATTTGGTATCTATATTAGCATGAGTATATTGGGAAGCGAGTTGGTTTTGCCTTTCGCATAATTTTTTCAAATATCACTCGAATAATGCAAATTTTTTTTGTTCCTTATCGTTTGCTTAGTGTGGTTATGATGTTGTCCACATCTTATGATTATGCGGAAGTTTGGAGCACTGCTAATATTTTACTCATGATGCAAGGAATTCCAAGGCATTACTACCATTGTTTAATGTGTCTTACGGTGCTACTTCAAATTCTATTCGTTAATTTTGTTTCGAATCTACATAGTGTCATGCACTATTTGTAAATCTATCTGTAATTCAGTGGATGAGATTAAACTAGATTTGAACAGATTTGAGGTATTGCATATTATCACATCAGGACAGACGAGAACTTTGGATATATGCAATAGTCCCGGAAGCTTTCTTGCATGTCATAACCATGTGCCAGCTTAACTTGGACTTTGTTAGTTGTATGTAAGAAACAAGTGCTACCTAGCAGGGAGTACTTGCAGCTTAGTTTAGGAGTAACTAAATAACACTGTAAGAGAATGAAGACAATGTAATATGGATATCCTAATTACATAGTCCCTGTTTAGTTTAAGAATAGTCTTCAATTACATTTTAAAATATTAAAACAATTTAATATAATCATATTATATTTCAAAATATTAAACAGTGTAATGCATATATTATTAAAATAAATGTATTAAATTAAGAATAATGGAATTGTATATCACTAATAATTAACTTTAAAGTTTAAAATGATTTTTCAAAGTTTTCAAGTTTGATTTTTTAAGTTTTTAAGTTTATAAATAAAATTGATTTTAATGATAAAGTTATGATATTTTTTAATGTTATATATTTAAAAACTAGAAAATAAATTATATATATAATTTTAAGAAATAAATATAAAATTAAAAATATATATAATTTTAAGAAATAAATGAAAAATTATATAATTTTATTTATTATTTATAAACTCTAAATAAATAAAATAACATTGTTATTTACATTGATATAAAATTATTGTGGTAACTTCTCTTAGATCCAAAAGATTGTATGCCTAAGTTGCATCTTAGCTACACACAAGTTCTAAGCATTTTTACCTTAAAATTATTTTTGGTTAAGTTGTATTGAGTAGCTATTATTAATAGAAATTTTATATTATTAACAAAATGAATATAAAGTTTATTGGAGTAGAAAATATATATAGTATATATAAATGTTTACATTTAGCTAAGTATTTTTTTAATATTTTTTATTTTCAATATAATGTAAATATTGAAAGATTATTAGATTTGTATTTATATTTTTATTATAATTTATATAGTATGACTGGAACAATTTTTGTGTATATAATTATTTGAAATGATATATACAAATATATTTTAAAGTGTATTTAAATTTGATACTTATAATTAAAAACATTGTACTTAAATATTAAGACAGTGTCCAAATATATTTGTTGTATGGTAAATAGTTTAATAGTTAAATTTTGCTGGAGTGTAATCCTTTAGTCGGTTGAAATTCTGAAAATTGAATTTCAAGTGGATCCATGAGTTGATGGTCCATACCATTTGCACACTGGTTGTAGAGTTGGCAACAGTTTTAGCACAGTCTGCCGTGGATATAAATGATGTTGTATAATGTTGAGCAAATATAGGCACACATGAGCAACCACCAGGCGATCAATTAAAAGGAACGATAAATTATGTCAATCCACCCTCGTTATTGGAAAATGACAAGAAATTATACGAACCTTTTCAAGTCACACGACATTAAGTGCATGCCAAAAGAGTTAAAATTGGTAATCATTTCCAAATAATACCTATGCTATTTTACGCTATTCATATTGCACATAAATCAGTTTTAATATATTTAAAAAAATACATAAAAATGTTTGAAATGTTAAACTTTGTAAAATATTTAAATTCGAGTTAGTCAAACATGAACTAATACGCAGTCAACTATGTATCTATTACAATATACTTTGTTGCGGCAGGGATAATAAGAAAGATTGCAATAATATTTATTTTTGAAGGAAAACCTAGTGGGAAACACACGGGTGCTTCCCTAGTCAACTTTGAGTTTGACTCAACCAAGCCATGTATGAATTTTGCAAGTCAAACTTGAGTTAGATTGACTTTGTGAGTCAGACTCACAAGTCAAAGCCCTCATCGATTTAGATAAAAATCCAAATTAAAGTGCTCATTTTGTTTGATTCCCTAACCCAATTTTACAGCAAACAACCAACAAACTTCTCAACCATCGAGAATCCACGTCATTGAGATAAGTTTTATTATCTATGTACTTTGAAACAAGTTATTATAAAAAAATTGTTTTTTTTAATCTAGAGTTGACTCTTACACTTCAACCTCTAGAAGTCATTCTTCGAGTTGTGTTCGTAACTTTTTTTCTATGTTAGGGGAATAAAGCCTCGCAATTTTGATGGCCTAGAGTTGTGACGAGGACTTGCAGTCCTTGTGTCATTCTGTCTTAACAAAGCCTTTACAATCTTTATATTCCAGTTGGTGGGCATTTAATGAATTTACACATTTTTTAACTTAAAAGAGTAAATAGCCTAAGCTACTTAGGGAGGGGTGCTCAGGTTTTCATAACCAACGCTTTATAATATTCATATTTCAGTTAGTGGGCATTCGATGAATTTACACCTTTGTTAACTTAAAGAGTAAATATCCTATATTAAATTACTTAGGAAAGGGTGCTAAGGTCTTCTTAGTTCTCTTACTAGAGGCAGTATGCGAGGCAATATGCATGGTTTCAAACTAACAATAACAAAAACACATAGCAATCTAGATTGATAGGAGAAAAAATAATTGGACTATAAACACTTGAAACAGTTAGTACTAGTAGAAGGAATAGAGAATATGAATTGGCGATCAAAGAAAACTAGATGGTCCAAGAATTAACTCATGCATTACCTTATGGTACATGCAATCTAGGAAAAGTACAAAATTCAAACCAAAACAACTCAAATAGCCTATGAGTTTAGGCGATAGGGAAAAAAAGAATTGAAATATATCATTGTAAATATTCATTCTCCTTACACTGGATGATGAACGATGGAAGATGCACGTTGGAAGCACGTGGTGTTGATATGCATTTGAAGTATTTCAATACACTATGAACACAAAATCCAAATTCTAAAGTTCAAGGTGTCAAAAATTCAAAATAACGAAGATGAGAAGTTGCATTTCCTTTGTAGCATTGTTGGTGTTAGAATTACATTATCATAATAATTCACAAGAGGTAGAAGGAAGGTGAAGCACTTAAACACAATTGTTGCTCACACAACACACTAGCAATTTAATGGTATCAATAGAAGAACACCTTTGTTATGAGGATGAAATTAATAGCACTGGCACAAGATACATATAACATGAGAAACGACAATAGTGGGGATAAGCTTGTGCTCTAGTATTTACCTATGATCATATATGTGACTTTGTCATAGGATATGGTACCAGGATCACAACTAGTATATTTATATAATTGGATAAATCATGGTATAATTGAAGCATTACATTTGAGGTGAGGGTCCAATCACATTAAATGGGTGCCCTAGGCATGGTTAGGTAAATAACCTTTTATAGAAGCAAATGTTGTCCTTACCATACCGTATATTAGCTACTGGGTAAAATTTTCATAGGCCCAATCCTTAGCGTAGCTAGTTTAGATAATACTATAGGCCTTGTTCTTATCATACCATATATTGGCTAGTGGGCAATTTTTTCTTTTAGTATAGCTAGTTTAGAAAATACCAGAGTTAGTGACTTGGTTTCACCTTATACCCCATGAATGACCTCCATCGATTTCAAGGTTTTGCTTCAATCACTTAACCTTAGTTGAGAAGGAATTATCCCTTATTACTTAAGGTTTCCCTTTTATAACCTTCAAGGGGGACCCTAATTGGCATTACATATTTCCTAGTGTTTAGAACCATAGCCTTGCTTACCCTAAGTTGGTTCATGTAAGACCATAACCTTGCCTCGAGTAATACCATTCCCTTCTAGCTCTAGTAAGGGGTGGGGTTACTTATAACCTACATGAGATAACGAAATATAAGGAAATAAGTGAATGTAAAACCATTGTGGTGGCCTTGAGCATAATGAACGGAAGGTACAACCCTTTCTAGGTATGGAGAGCCAACCTTACAACATTTTTGAAGCAATGTTTCTTACAATTCTCTCTTAATTAAAGGAAACATGAGGATCTATTAGAGCTAGTTTAGATAAGGCTACAAAAGGAGGCCTAACTTGAGTTGGTTGGGAGGAAGTGTTGGTCTTGCCTAAAAGGAAGGTGACATTGCTTGAGCTAAGGTTCAAGTTTTACAGGAAAGTGGAAATGGTCGAATAGGTCCTTTTATTAATAGAGGATAGATGGAAAGTAGATAAGTGAGTAGAAAATAAAGTAAGTGGGTAGGGAGAAGGAGAACAAATTAGGGAATTTCACCAACCAAGATCTTGCAACTTGGTCCTTTGGTATTCCAATGTAAGTGTGCAGTATAATTATTGCTTTAAGGAAAATCCTATTAGGGCAAGGAGGATGGCCAAGTAATTTCCTTAAGAGGTAGACTAAGCATAGCAAGGGGTTGGGGCAACCCTAACTTAAATGAGGGTGACACTATCTTTGCTTTAGGTGGGTAGGAAGGAAGCAGTCCCACCAAGAGTTCATAGTTAGGTCCTACAACCTTCCAAAGTAAGCGTGCAATATAATCATTGGTTAAGGAAGGTCCCATTAGATAGGAAGGAGGAAGGTTGAGTATTTCCTTAAGGCATAGATTAAGTTTAGCAAAGGGTTGGGACAACCCTACCTTTAGCCAGCTAAGGTGAGCATGCCTTCAATATACATTCCTTCCTTGCTAGTGAAGGGTTGGGGTAATCATATATTTTAGAAAGTTAAGGTGACTTTACCTGTAGTTTGTATCACTTACACTTTAGTGAAGGGTTGGGACAACCCTACCTTCACTATGCTTAGAGAAGTGTCTTAAATCGCAAATAAGCATTACCCCTCTAATAATGCTTATTGTTTATTTGGGCAAAACATTGCAACAAAGAGTACACATTTTTTTTAACACTACCCTAAAATGATTTTTTTTTCAATTTAAAATTATACTCAAATTTAACAAATTTGAATTTGATGACGATGTTGCTTCAATATGTTTTGATCTTACATCAATTCTTCCCCAAATAGTTGTTACTATTTTTGCTATCAAACATTTGTGTAGTTCCTATTCAAGGACTATTCAAATTACCAATAATGGTTGTTACTATAATTTTTATCCAAATAACCTCATTAGCACCCTAAATAGTGCCTTTGTTTTCAACTTAAGTGGAAGATAGGGAACTTGTAGACTGCTTTTTGTTTGATCAAGAAACCACTTTTGAATGAAGAAATAAAACATATTTAGAAGTTGTCTTGTATTTTATTAGCATCATTGAATGACTCATAATATGTAAAACACATTAAATACTAACATCCATTTGAAGTATATTCTAGACCAAGTGTTATCGTGCCTTTAACATATCAAATAATATGTTTAGGAATGTTATAATGAGTAAGTTGAGGATTATATACCAAGGGAGAAACTAAAACGACAAATAATTAGTATTAGGTTAAGGCTGAGTTGAGATATTTAAATATTTATCCCAATTCTTATGCAACATAGCATTAACATATTCAATCTTGGTTTCAATTGTAAACTTCGAGTTAGCGTCACATGGAATACCATGCTTGCAATTTGTTGCTTTAAATCCTTGTAATGAATCTTGTACATCTTTGATTGAGAAAGTAAAATTCAATCATCTTTTCCACAATTGAACAAAACAAAAATTTTGAAGCAACTATAAAGCTAACATATCAAAGTCATTCTTTAATATTTTGTAGTATTACTGAGAAATATTTCAATCAGTGTGGACACAGTTCGTTCCCATAGCCTGCATGGTGCTGATATGGAACAAAAAGACACAACGATGTATCCTCTCCGTAGATGACTTAGCTAGTTGAATGGCAAGCTCTCTTTACCTTGAGTTTGAAAGGTCGTCCTTGTTTTTTAGATCCTTGTGCGGTCAATTGTACCTGCAAAGAACACAAAAAACAAGACAAAAGATGAGAGCAACAAGATAATTCAATAATCTATACTAATAATCAAGGAAATTAGTAATAAACAATCGAGATCAACACAAATAATTTATGGGAAAGAGAAACATGTTTGTATTAAAGATGAGAAAAGAAAGCCACAACCAAAGCCTTGGTGTTTAAGCTTTGCTTTTACAAGATCTTTTGACTCACTCACAGATACACTGCAAACTATGCAACATCTCACTCACAAGAGCATAAGGGTGCTATCTTGGTCCCTCTCTCACATGGTCCATATGGCTTGCTTTTATAGGCCAAAGGAATCCCAAATGGATTTAGATCTTTTGGGAGGAAGGTAGGGAATGATCCCTAGGGGATAGGAGCTTGAGTGCCACCTCCTTCAAGTAGTTAGGATCATCCTCCACGAGAGCTTTCGCTTGGAAGCTTCTCGAAACTTCTATTTTTTGCTTGTTTGGACTGTTGATGCTCCCTACAAACAGTCTAGTCTTGTTCTAATTATAACTTCATAAGATATTCTAATGTATATTACTATTGTATATTGTTGTACCCCCATCAAGGATGTGTGTTCCTCCTTTGAGGATGCCATAATTATTTATGGTCATCGAGATAAACCCTTCGTTGTAACTCGGGGCAATAGTCCCCAGGTTAAATAAAGTAAAATGTATTTATGAGTATTCTTAGGTAGGTCTGCTCCAAAGGTAACCTGGCCAACCTAGTGGTTGAGTTAACAACTTAATGAAATAATATAAATAGGGAGGCACCCTCCTCATTTGTCACACACTTCACTTTCTCTCTCATGTGCACCTTAGGAGAGAGAGGAAGAGAAGGGACAGAGAGTTGCCACTAACATATTGTTCTTGGGTTATTCTATCTTTTCATCTTATATTTGTGATGGAACTATTATGAGGAGGTTTGCGGGGTTTTCTCCTGTATGGTTTCCCCGATGAAAATCTTTGTGTCTTATGTATCTTTGATGCATTGTTGTTCTTGTTATTGTTTCAGATAAAGATCCTAAGTAAACTAACTTATAAAAACTAACACAGTATTAGAGCCACTCTGAAAGAATGCACTGTGTAGCCGAAATACATCTACAACGGTAGCTACTGGAAATTAGGGTTTCATGCTTGAAAACCCTAGAAGACTAAATCTAGTCATCTTGGAACATTATCTATAACTTGAGATTAGAAAATGATCAGGAGCCAAAACTTTTACGGGTCAAAGATAAAATCGTGTTGTACCTTGTGTGAAAGTTTCAACCTCAGATTCACTATACTTCAGGAGATATGATTCCTCCAAATCAAGGTTCCAGCCTCCTCCAGAATATAGTCATAAACAAGTGCCCTATGGAGAATTGGTATATCTCGGGCTAGGAAGGTCCAAATGAAATTTTGCAAGATGTTGCAGGTAGGACACAGACTGTAGTTTCTCTGGTACTCTTTTGAGACCCTGAATGTGAAACAATGACACGTGGAAGTCCATACAAGTTTGCTATGCTGAACCGTCCTTAAAATAGTCACCTTGGGAAACTCAGCATAAGTCCCACTTGGAGAATCCAATTCTGCTCTAACCATTGGGGTTGGAAAGAAGACAGATCAGGATATCTTAGTACAAAGTTTCAGACTGTAAGGAGTAGAAACTTCGGAGATACAACATAATCAATATCGGACAATTTTATAGAAGAAATTGGAAAAACTAGGGATTCCTGTTTCAGGAGCTTCCCACCATTGTTTTCAGAAAAGAGTACAATTGACAACTCGCCTTGGAGAGGCACATCTTTCTATCAAATCAGAAGTTCAAAATTCCAAGTTTGGAAAATTAGGGTTTCTCTGACAAACCCTATATCAACAAGCTCCGAAACTAGGTTAGACACCTCAGATTGGTAAGATCTAAATCCTTGTTATTTCTGTTTGAGGTTATCATTTCAAAATGACTAATCACACCCATCTTGATGATAATCTTGGTGCAGCTGACAACTTTTGAGCATGGAAGTATAGGATCTCCCTAATCCTTGAAGAAAATTACTTGGATCAATATATCAGTAACGAAGTTCTAAGAGCCTAAGGAAGACGAGGTTAAGGCTAGAGCCAAGATAATCATTGCATTTTCTATTAAGGATAATCTCATCCCTCATGTGTCATCCTTGAAGAAACCAAAGGAAGTGTTTGATTCTATGTCGAAGCATTCGAAGAATAAGAGTTTGTTATAACCACCTTGAATGGCCTCCCAAGCTCATGGGATTCATTCATTCAAGGAATGCGTGCCAGAAGGAAGTTTATTACCTTCAACATACTTTGGGAAGAGTGCACACAAGAAGAAGCTCAACTCATAATAAGAGAAGAGAAGATGGGAGCATCTGAAGATCAAGCTCTTATGTTTCAAGAGAAGATTCCTTAAGCGATGATGAATACATACTTTAATCCAGAAGGATTCAAATCATGAAGCACCTCTTATCCATCTCATCATTTGGATAAGAAAGGATGCAGTTCTGAAAGAAGAAGATGATGAAGTATACGACTCCAGTTATTCTTGCAAGGAAAAAGGATCAAGAAGGAGTCTACCCACCAAATAAACAAAGACAAGTGTTCAATTGTCATTCCATAATACTGTTTGTATTCAGTTGATGTGTTATGCATGCTTGAGTGTTTGCATTTATACTACTGAATTGCACATGATGGGTAAGAAGTCAATGACGTTGTACAACATTCCATTACTACTTATTTAGATTGAAACCTCTTTGCTGACATACTAGGAGTAGTACACACTCTTAATAACATTGGTGTAGAAGGCATCTGGAAGTCATTGTATGTGTACGGGATATGGATGAATGTTGTAACATTTGTTAAGATAGTTGTATGACTGTGTGACATATATTTGACACTATTAATATGTTTTGAAAATTATGAGATGTTTCTAATCATGCAACTGAGCTTGACTTGTAGATCACTTCAAAGAACAAGTAACGACAGTTTTGAAGAAGAACCTACAACTCCTCGGGTCAGAGACACTATGGCGAAACAAAGAGATTCAAAAGAAGATAAAGAGAAAAGTAGATCCACCTTGAGAAATGAAGACCATATTGGTAACAAGAGATCATCCAAGATAAAGGATAGTATGATGAGACTTCCAAAGAAATCAAGAGGCCTTGGACACACTCCATTTATGTGACACAGTTGAGTGACATCATTGATGTAGATCCTTCCAGCTATGAAGAAGTAGCCAATAAGAAAGGCAAAGAGACTATGATCAAAGAGTACGAGTAGATCAAGTGGAATGATGTCTAGTATGCGGTTTCGAGACCTGAAGGGAAGTCTGTAGTGTCTTCCATATGGATCTACAAGATCTAGGATGCAACAGATGGAAGCATTGAGGGATGCAAGGAAATATTCGTAGCATGAGGCTTCTCATAGAAAGAAAGCATAGTCTGGGAGGAGACATTTGCGCCAGTTATGAGATACACTTCCATTAGATCCATACGTGTAGGTATGAGATGGGAGATACACCAGCTGGATATCAAGACAACATTCTTGAATGGTGTAGTCGAGGAGGAAGTGTACGTAGAGTAGCCATTGGGAGTCAAGACACACGACATGTAGACTCATGTGTGCAAATTAAATAAGGCTTTGTATGAACTCAGAAGGAACCCATGGGATAACACATACAATTACATGAAGAGATTGAAGATCACCTAGAGTGATGAATATCTTAACCTTTTCTACAAGGTTAAAGATGAAAGCCCATTAAGGATGGCAAGCTCATAAATGGGTGCAAGAGGAACTTTTCAACAAAGTTCAAGATAGAGGATATTGGTATCAGTGACCTTATATGGATACATGAAGATCAATATTAGAGGAAGCTACTTGTCACTCTAGTACATAATGTTTTGATACATAGAGTACAAAATGAAGAGGGAGGATGATACTCCACTTCAGAGGGAGTGACTGCAGAAGATTCTCAAGTTTGACATGGTATGGAAGGATGGACAACTTACTGATGGGCCTAGGATTTACTGAGAGTAAAGTGGATTCCAAAATTTACTTTAAGGTTGAAGGCGGAAGACGAGTGATGCTCCTGCTATATGTCGATGACCTGTTCCCGACATGAGAGGATGGACTCATTGAAGATGCAAGGAGGAGACTTGCCACTGAGTTTGAGATGAAAGACCCAGGGGTGATGCACTATTCTTAGGGATGGAGGTGTGGTAGAATGTGGATGGGATTTTCCTAGGTCAAGGAAAGTATGTAGTGAAGATTCTTAAGATATTCAAAATGTTGGAATGCAAGGCGATAATCACACCTATGTCTTCAAACTTGAATCTTCCGTGTGATGCTTCATTAGATTCATTTGATGCCACAATGTATCGACAGATGATTGGCTCATTGATGTGCTTGATGAATACAAAATCAGTCAAATTCTTTGTCATGAACACATCGAGCAAGTTCTTGATGGATCCGATACATGTTCACCTTGTTGTTGCAAAGCATGTATTGAGGTACCTGAAGGGTACGATTGAGTATGGGCTCAAGTATGTTACGAATCATAAGACTAACCTGCATGGTTATGTTGATTCAGATTAGGCAGGAAGCCCGATTGAGAGGAAGAGCATCTTGGGTTGCTTCTTCATTTTGAGATCCAGTATGATCTACTGGTTTGGAAGGATGCAGTCCTGCATGGTGCTGAGTACAACCGAGGCAGAATATGTTTCCACTTGCTTGGCTAGTTGTGAGGTAGTACGGGTTTAAAAGATACTATCTTATTTGATTGATCTGACTTAGCTTTTTGTATGATGTAAAGAGGAGCAATGAAGCTCCAGTATGTGACCCAGATCGATGCCCCTCGAAAGAGGTAGCAATGAATTCCAGCATAGCTAGGAGATATAGGTAATATGAGTGTAAAATTCTAGGCAAAGTTTGTAGGTTACTCGGATGTAATCATTCTTGTAGGTTGTCCTCAGATGTAATCAATTCCGACGAAGCTCACAGGTTATCCTTCATTAGAGGAAATTTGAGGTCTAAAATGAGCCTCCTAAGGAAAATAATAAAATAATAGTTAAATAATAAAATAATATTTATTAATTTTGGAGGAAGAAATAAAAAAACTACTTTTTTGTTCGTATTTTCAACATATATCCCTGTGTTTTTACTTAAATTTTGAGCAGGAGGGCTCGTTGGATGTGGAATTTAATTATTGAAAATACGTTGAAAAACACATGCATATATGTTGAAAATACGAATGAAAAAGAATTTTTTTTATGACAAATATGTCAAGTCAACCATTATGGTTGACTCAATTTATTGAAATTCTATTGGTTCTTGAATTCCAACTCACAAGAATTTATTGTTGGCTCGTTTTCTTATAAGGCCCATTTTAGACCCCACATTTCCTCTAATGTGGACGTAATCAATCCTGATGTGATTCTATGCTAGAAAGAGCTAGAGTGAAGTCCGATCACTTCAGAGAAAGACTTGGTGAGATCCAGAATGAGACCTATTGAAAGAGTGAGTGATGAGTTCTAGCATGGATGGAGAGACAGGTTGTATAAGCGTAAAATACTGGTGAAGATCGTAAGTTGCTCATACGTAATCGGTCCTGTAGGTTGTTCTCGGATGTAATTATTCCTAGCGAAGCTCGCAGGTTATCCTTGGACGGAATCAATCTTGATATTTTTCTATGCTAGAAATAACAAGAGACCAGAAGACACAGATGCATGATATCTCACATGGGAAATGAGACAGGTTGTCCGAGCAGAAATGATCTCGGTGTAGCAGGATGCTCGGACGTAATCAATCATGTAGGTTGTCTGAGTGTATATACGATTCCTAGCGTGATACACAGGTTGCTCAGACATAATAAGTCTTGAGACAGGTTATCCGAATATAAATATGAGTCCTGGTGTAATACACAAGCTATTAAGATGTAATAAGTCCTGTGTGTTGTCCGAGTGTAAAAATATCCCTATCGTGGTACGAAGGTTACTTAGATGTAATATGCCCTGAAGGTTGTCTGAATGGAAAATATCCTGGACGCAGGTTGTTCATATGTATTAAGTCCTTGAGGTTGACATGAAACATAAAATCCATGGTGTAGCAAGTTGTTCGATCATAATCAATCCTTACATATATATCTATATATATGTGTGTGTTCCGATGTTGAGATGATAAATTCATGAAGCACAAGAGGTGCACCTAGGCGGTTCTCCTTTACTAGTAGAATGCAGGTTGACCGTGTAGAGACGTAATGCACCGAGTATGATCCTAGGCTATTCTCGCATTGTAGAAGCTGCAGGTTGTCTTGATGACCTGGACAGATCTTGGCTTACTTCTATGGTGATAGAACGTAGGTGGTCTGCATTTGAGATGTGCTTTATTTTCTCTGTGTGTTTATTTTGTTTTGTGCAGGATAAAATAGATGATCTAGATACGAAAAGATAAAGGTAGGAAACATAGGTCATTGTCATGGCAATGTAAAGAAGGTCCTAGGATGTACCTACATGATGATATGATATGAAGAGAAGACAATATGAGACGTAGGTTATTGCAGCGGAAATGTAAAGAATGGCCCTAGTATATACGTACGTGATGGCTTTCTCGTGGATATGATGAAGACCTGGATGAGGTCTAGACCTACACCCAACATGAAAAAGGGTTCTCTCTGTGAGAAGAAGAGGAAAATAACAACAACGACGATGATGACTCAGTGACGATGAACAAATGTCTTAATGAATGTGGCGAGAGAATACCTTTCTAGTTAAGAGGGAGTATTGTTGTAATTGTAACTTCAGAAGATATTATGATGTATATTACTATTATATATTGTTGTACCCCCATTAGAGATGTGTGTTCCTACTTTGGGGATGTCATCATTGTGTATGGTCACTGAGGTAAACCCTCCGTTGCAAGTCGGGGCAATAATCCCGAGCTTAAATAAAGTAAAATGTATTTATGAGTATTCTTAGATAGGTCGGCTCCAAAGGTAACCTGTCCAACCTACTGGTTGAGTTAACAACTCAACAGAAGAATAAATAGGGATGCGCCCTCCTCGTTTGTCACACACTTCACTTTCTCTCTCATGTGCAAGGAAAATTTTAAGGGCGAAATTTAGCCTAGGGACGATTGTAAAGGGGTTTCAAAAAAATGTTGGGCTAATTTTTTATAAGAATATTTTTTTTTAAAATTTTACATATTAGCCGAATATTTATTAAATCAAGTATTATTCTTAAACAAATAGCCAACCCAAAGCTGCACGAATTTAGGGATTTTGCCAAGGTCAGTTTGGTTAAAATCCAGAAATTGTCTCCGCAATTTCAATGATGGAGAGACACAACTAATTATTCGCCTGATTTTTAGCAATGGAGGAGGCACACATGTTTTTTCTCCCAGATGTTTCCGTTAGAAATTGTGAGTAGGATTTTCAGCAATGGAGGAGGCACATAGGTTTTTTCTCCCAGATTTTTCTGTTAGAAATCGTGAGGAGTAGGACTGACTCGACAAAATATGGAAAAATCAGAATTTGAGCTACCCATGCAGCGTGCTTCTAACTGATTTTTCGATTTTACCCTTTTGATTTTCAAGTTTACCCCTTTGATTTTTCCATTTAAATGGAGCAGTGAGCTCTCCCCCTCAGCAATGGAGGTGAGAAGTTATAAATTGATGAACGATTTTGTCTATAAAATGCTTCAAAGAATCAAGACTCAACATTTCATTTCCAGAAAAACCCACATGAAGAATCATCTGTGGCTGTCGCTGAGTGGAAAATCACATCTTAGTATGAAGAATTGACAACTATCTGTCGTTCTCAAAGGAAAGCGATACAAGAGTTGAAATAGACCTTGTCTACAACAACTACCCAGAACTTCGCCACATTCAGTCACAAAGCCAGTTGTATCCCAACAGACACAAGTGCAACAGCAAAAACAATGGTTGGTCCCTGGAAGCTGGTAGTCAGGAAACCAAGTTTGTTCCTTGTGTAATAATTTATGATCCTGGCTTTATAGTGTGTTGAAAACTTGAATATTCTTGCATCTTAAAAAAATTTAGAGTTAATGTTTTCTCTATAAATCCTAGGCTGTTATGTTTAAGAAAAATTAAAAAGAAGTTTTATTTTTATATAAAACTGGTTATTTGAGTAGTGGATCAAGAAACCTGCAATTTCAGGAATACACAAACTAAAATTTTAGAAACTGCTATCCCAAAACTGGTCCATAACAAAAATATGAATCTCCCACTACCCATAAAAATTTGCCATGATTCAAACCATTAGGATAAACTGGCTCCACTGTACCACTGGGTAAGATTCTATGTAGTAGCATGACCTATTCCTAAAGGTAGGTGAGTCCAAATTCCCCTGTCATCCTTAATAACTCCTTTATACTTTCCTAGGTAGCTAACCTTTGGCTACTCTGTTAAATTATAGACATATCCACTCCAAGGACTGAGTACAAACTTCAAAGCAAGGACCTAGGTGTCCGGTGATTCATATCTGTTATAACATTTCTGTTTCCCTTTTGTCTACCTATTACCTCCTTTTCAACATTGATTATATTATTTTTTCCCACAAATAGGTGACCTCTATCTATATCTTATTTATCTTGGTTTGCAGGGTTTCCCCGACTGAAATGGTAACACATTTATGTGGTTCCTTACCTACTGACTCCATGTGGTTCCTTCCATACTGATTATATCCTCACAGATCCAAAAAATTATCAAATGTTAAATGTATAAACAACTGAACTCCCCAAAAAATAAGCAAAAATGCCTTTACAGCTGAACTCCCCAACAAATAAGAAAAAACGCCTTTACAGCTGAACTCCCCCCAAAAAAGCAAAAACTTCCTTTACGAAACTTAGCATGGTCATCGTAATCTGCAATCCCCATTTCATATAAAGATGTCTATTCATATTCCACTCCTTTACATATTATCCTTTATAGACCTATAAGCCCAGGTCTATAGTAATCTTGCTCTTAGCAGTAGATTTATGACTATCTTCTCAATTTCTCTTTGGCCCATGAAAGATTACATGGACAAGATTATTTTGGGTTAGAATATTATCATGGCACATAAGGCATGGGAAGGGGAATGATTTGGGTTGCCAAATGTTATCCCAAAACTTGTTGCTTATCTCTTGGTCCCTCTCTCGAAATGTATGGCTATTTGATAGCTCTCCTTGCCTGTATATTATTTATTTCTGTCTGGATTTTAAAAAAGTGAATAACAATGCCTTCGGTATAAACTTTAAACTCTTTTTGTGTTCATATATTCTTCAAAATAGGTTATCTAATTCTTGGTGTTTATATTATTTCAAATTCGTCCAATTGATTTTCTAGGGCTATCTTCTACAAATCTGCCACCTTTTTACCTTGATAGTGTTATGATTAAGTTTTGATTAGGAATCAAAATGTTTTGTTAGACAAGTGTAAGTCAAAGACGGGGGCTTGGAAATTGGAATTTGGAGATATAGGTGGCCCTTGGCTCACCTTAGTAGGAAGGAATCAAATGATAAAGTTTACACTATCCTTGTTTACTAGTAGATGCTGTTAGTCGACTTCTATTTTTCTCGGGAGTTCCTTGTTACCTCCTAGACCCAAGCCTATGAAAGAATAGATATCCTTGCCAGAATTTGGGACTTCCACGAAAACTATAACTACTAATAACTACTAATAACTACTAGAAGAGTTTAGGAGCAACGAACAATACTAATATGAAATAGGTTATATGAGCTTGTGGGTTTCTCTCATCAGTGTACACTAAAAGGGTAAGTACCTTTGTAATCACGACAATACAAAATGGTAACAGAGAATGAAGAGGTTGAATAATAAAATTTTATTACTACAAAGAAAGTCTATAGATGGATGGTATGCGAACTCGCAAGTACAAAGCTTTGTCTCGACCTACATCAGTGAGTTTAAGAGCATCCAAAACTACTAATATGAATTAGGTTATGTGAGCTTGTGGGATTTTCTCATCAGTGTACACTAAATGGATTGGTACCTTTGTAATATAGAAAGGTAACAGATAATGAAGAGGTTGAATAACAATATTTTATCACTACAAAGAAAGTCTATAGATGGATGGTATGAGAACTTGCAATTACAAAGATTTGTATCAATCTCTGGAAGATCCTTTAGAAGAAGTTAAATGGTCTTCAGCTTTGTCATCTTCTTCCATATTTGGAAAATGATGAGTTCTTTTAATTTCCTTCTCACAACACCATTTTGTGTATCTTATTGTTGTTGTGGAGCCTCCTTCCATGTTGATGTATTGTGCATAGTTGCATAGTTCTTGGTTTCTGTAATATCATTGATTCTCTATCGCTATAATGTTGGGTTGCAAAATATAATTCCTACAATGTTGAGCTGCAAGTTCCACAACTTTGAGCTGTAGGTCATCAATTCCCACAAATGTGTGTTTTGCTTGGGTTTTATTTCCCACTATTTTGTGTTTGCAATAGTAAAATTGTGCACCTCCTAGTTTATAATCTCTTCACTCCATGAATCGCAAATGCATGGCCATCAGTTGTGAATTTGTTATTACCAACTTTCACACCAAGAAGCTTTTGGGTCAACATCAACAACCCCACGGCCTAATTAAGTGCCCTTCATTGGAGTGCTCGACACAAATGTTTCCCAACCTTAGCAACTTGAGAAAATGAAATGTGATGATGCAGATGTGCATGGTCCAAGTGGTTACGATCTGGTATCACGTAAGGGATTCATTGTACACTATATGCCTAAATCAAGTAGTTGTTTCATAGAATCATTGGATCAATAGATGTCAGAAATAATGCTTCAACATTTTAGTATTTTAAACTAGATATATACAATGGTATGAATTAATATCCAACAAAAAGGCATTGTTTGTGACTTCCTTGAGGATGGTATATGGACCATCCTTCAGTGTTCTTATCATTTCAATGCGGGACTATATATCTCTCTTTGCAGCCAAACATGGTAAACAACGTCGAATGTCTAAGGAAACCTGATATTGATCATGGTGCTCATTGCACTTGTTCCAGGATCAAATAAGGATCTAGTCAACAATTGTTTATGAACTATATATATCCGTTCCATGAAATTGTTTCCTCATCCTACTCCTAGATCAGTACTTGTGGAATCAATGAAGTTTGTGGAACTGGGGATGTAGCGTTTAATGGAAACAATGACCAGAACTGTGGGAAAGATTCAGAAAGGTTGTGTCATGTGTGTAGAGCATAATTGTAGCTAGATTAATAGCCATCTTTCATCTCATGTGTGAGGGTGGCGACAATTTTACATCCACAAAATTTGTGGTAGATTACGGTTCATAAGTTTATCTACCCATAAATTTAAAGATAAGATGTAGTTTAGTGTCTGAGATTGGTATCTGGCATAATCTAAAGGGTCTTCCAGAAATGGTTGATAATCATAGATTCCAATTGGAGAATATGGATGTTTGAAGCCCAACATATACACGGATCTATGTGAAGAAGAGTTTGTCAACTTCTAGATCAATGAAGGTCTTCTATAAGTTGTGAGGACTGCCATCTTAGAAAACCTATAAACAACCACAAAGATGTTGTCATGTTGATTATTGGCCATTCCATATCTTGATAGGAAATCCATCCAAATGGAGTCCCATGGGCCCTGATCTTCCAGTTTTATTGGGATCGCATGCTATCTTGAGCAAAGCTCAATTTTGGAGAAAAAATGTTATTTTTTTTAATTCATCCACTAAATCATTAATCTGGTATGGGGAATTTATTTTTTATATTGTTCCTATTGAGTTCCCTAAAGTTGATGCAAAGGAGATACGAAACATCTTTCTAGCTAAAGCCACTAGTGCTGAGTAGGGTCTATTGCTAGGTGGAGTGATCCCTGCTTCCAATAGTTCTTCAACAAGCCTTTCTATTTCAATATTTTGGGATGATCATATTGATATGGGTGGATAGCCATGGGTGTATTTCTAGGGTTGAGCTAAATGACATGTTCCATGCCCTGTAAGGAGGAAGAACTTATGGAAATATCCTGAAAATTAATTTTGCATTTTTTAAACAGTTTTTTAACACCCATAGGTTGGTTCTCAAGAGGTCGATCAACTTACATTTGATAGAAGCAAGTAATAAATCTTAGGTGCCCCTTACTTGGAACCTTATCAATATTATTTTTTTGTTAAAAATGATGATTTTGTAACTGAAAATGCATAAAGGTCAGACCAGGGATGAACCATTATATATATATATATATATATACATCAATATAAATCCAAACCATCAGACACCAAATATGCAAACTTTGCTCATGTATATAGCATGCAAGGCTTTTTTTCTTACTCTTTGGCTTATTATTTTCAAGTTTGGGAGCATGGTGGCACATTAGTGGGACTTATCTTTTGAGGCCATTCCAAATCAAAACTTGTTGAATCGATCAAGCCAACCAACTGAACCCACTAAAATGATGAAACTAGTTGGTTCTCAACCGTTGCGATTCAGCTACACGTTTGACCGCTTTTTGATGTCAACTGATCGAGACTGGTGGGTTCTGAGATGGTCAGGCCAATCCAATAAATATGGTTGAAAATGATTCATAATTATATTAAATTATTAAAGTACAAGAATTCTATAAAAAAAGGGTCCATGAGAACAATGACCACGAGTTTAGTCTACACGAGAAAAAATACCTAGCCAATCAAAACTTACTACACAGTGCATAAAAAAAGAGTCAATCTGTTCCATAGTGTCCAAGGTAGAAAGAAATAAACCTTAGTAACACAAGCCAAATGGAAAGAGCAAACGAGTAAACCAATATGTTGTTGGAAACAAACCCATTACAGGAGATGCATCTTTCTCTTTAGAAGGAGCCCCCCATAATTTACCTACGAGCGCATGATCAATAACAGTGTGCCCCTTATCCCTATGTTTGGAATCCACAATTTTGGTAGTTGGGTTTAAGAGTCTTAACAGTGTATTGATGATTGTTTTGGATAAAAGAGAAGTTGTGAACTTGTATGAACAACATGGTTAAACAAGTCAGCAAAGTGATGCACCAATGTGTGTATACCGTGTTTGAAAAACTCCACATGGAATCCCTCATCATCCACAACCCTATTAATGTTCATCTCCTAGATTGCCTCCTTGATATGTGTATAGTGGAACATGTGGCAAGAGGATGGGGGAAAGGTGACTAGAACAGAGGATTGAAAAAGAACATCATAAAGGGAAGCAATATGAGTGAACATGGACTAAGGGTCGACATTAGTAGATAAGCTAGAATGATGGGGGGGACAATGCACCAAAGAGTTGTGGGGAGTGGTCAAGTGAAGCTCGTAATTCCAATATTTGTGCTATAAAGAGGCATTTATTGCGAGGAAGGAAGGACTAATATGATTTCTATACTGGTTTGTAGGAGGTAGGATTGTGAAAGAGGCTGTAATGAAGGTGGTTATGGAATTTTTTGCACTCCTCATTGTACCACTTGTACCACTTGTTCATGGGGCCAGATTCTGAATTTGAGGAAGAAATGGGGGAGTTGGCGATAACTATATGAACAATGTGATAACAATAACTACTGCAAAAGTGATTGTTTTATTCGATTTGATTCATTCTGGCAGCTCAAATTTGAGCTTGACAGAGTTAAGTGACTCACAATAACCATACTATCCTATATATGTAGTTCCAATCCAGTTGTTGAGGGTCTGATATCCCTTGGGTGCTTGCTACAATTATTATTATATTTCACATGATTATTGTTTCCTTGATCACCAGGTGATCAATAGAAACAATATCTACAATGATGTCAGGACATCCATCTGGATCATGGGCATCTATGTGGTAATAGCACCACCTTTATCTTTCCTAGTTTGCTTGCATCATTAACACCATTATTTGTGAAATCAACTATCGTGTTGTCTGAACGATGAACATGGGTGAACTTTGTTTGTTTGAATGACATTAGAAGGGATAATCTCTTCCTGTATTGCTTGTAGCCGCCCAACTTCTATATTTCCTCTTGTGATTGTTTCTACAGTATTGGTCAATATTGTAGAATCTTTTCAATGTGAATATTATGAATGATGAATCCTTAATTTAAGAGCTAAGTATGATATTTTCCAATAGTTCTATAGGTTCTTCTCACTATTTGTGATGAAACTGCATGAAGGGAAAATTTTTTCTCTTCAGAATTCCTTAGAAAGCCTTCTGTTCCTGCCAAACCTAGATCAACACTTAATTTGGTGAAATATAAGATAACATAATTTTATTAATGTCCAATAAATGACCACAAAAGTAGGTCAACGGGACTAGAAGATACATCCAATGCGAACATGATGTTTGAGAGTGCAAAAACAACTCCTAGATAATGCTGAAAGCAACATAAAGAAAGAAAAACTTAAAAGCAAAGTGAATCATAGATAAGTATCTAACTAAGCTAATCACTATGACTATCACTATCTCAATATCTTCTACAAATTTTCCCGATTTGCTAAAACTCCCCAAGCTGATTACAAAGACTGTTACAAATCCTTGTCAAAGCCATCTTGGATGTGCCAAGTTTATCTTTAGAGATATCTCCTTAAATTGCTATATAAATTAGTATATGCAGAGTGTGTTGCTTTGTCTTTGTTTTTACACTTTAATGTTTCAAGTTTTCATGGCTTCATGACTTCATTGCACATTTGCTTCCAAGAATCATCATGGATTTTCTCATTTGCTTTATGAGTATGCATGTAAACACCCTCAAACTTTGTTCTCTATCTGTCCAAAAACCTATCTTCAACGTTTTGTGAGCCTTTTTACTGATTGGCGGGCATTTAAGTATGCCTGCATGCATGTTTAAGTGAGCCTACATGAATTTTAACTTGCCTGGAGGGAATTTCCTAAGGCCTAAAAGCATTTTTTACTTGCATGGCGAGCAATTCCTAAGGCCTGCAAGCCTACATGCATTTTTGTTGTGCAAGCATGTTTGTCACCAATCATGTGCAGGCATATGCAAACATTTTATTTTTCTAGTTGTAGGCATTTTCCTTTGCGAGCTGCAGGCATTTTCTTTGCCAATGTGGGAATTTTACTTCTTCATGCATGCTAAGATATTTCCAGATTTCATCTTTTATCATATTTTCTTCATATTTTAATCCAATATAATTAGTGGAATTATTGTCTTTTGAGACATGCCATAGCTTCGTTCTCTATTTGAAACATAAGCATACTTGGAATCTACATATATAAGATCAATTTTATATAGAAATCAAAGTAATGCCAAATCTTCTAACAACTGAAAGTAATTGCACTACTTTACTGCTTCAAGGATGCCATAGACAGAGATAGAGTTCTGAGAATACAATGTCGTCAAGAAATTCTGTTAAAAGTCAAGAAAGACTCCTTTAAGCCAATATCCAATTTCTCCATGATCCACAGAGGTCACCATGATTTTTGCATAGATTTTTGCTTAAAGTGCATTCGTTTGCATAGATTTTTAAATTTTTTGAAAAAGGAAAGACAAAAGGCAGTTTTTTTTATCATTTTGCATTAGTTTTGCAATAGTTGTTTTTCTCACTATTTTTCAGAAAAATAAAAAATATTTTAAGTCTTGTAGTTTCTCAAATTGTTAAAAAAAAGTTTCATTAGTTTTCATTTACAAAGAAAAAGGAAAAAATTGCATTGTTAGTTGCATTCAATTTGAAATTTTTATACATCATTTGCTTTCACTTTGTTGAGTCTATAACACGATTCAGTCTCATTCTGCTACCTTGAGTAATACAACCATTAAAAAGAACATTTAACTTAAAATCTATAGTAATTTTCTTTTTATAGGTTCGAGCATCAACTAGCTTAGGCTAGGTTTTTGGACAAGGAGATTTAAAATGTCCAAAAACACTTTGATTTCAAGCATAGTGGCCTATCTTTAGGTAAATCCACTTCTACAATAGATAA
Organism: Pseudotsuga menziesii; assembly: GCA_001517045.1. Lineage (NCBI taxonomy): Eukaryota > Viridiplantae > Streptophyta > Pinopsida > Pinales > Pinaceae > Pseudotsuga > Pseudotsuga menziesii. The sequence continues at coordinate 78,842 of LPNX011050172.1, forward strand.
TCTGTAAATCTCCTCCAACACAAGAGTTAAGCACTGGGCTGCGTGAGAGCTTGGTTGAGGAGATACACCTCCACTTCCCTGTTTGATCATTTACTGAGTTTGTTTTGCATTTGGGCATCTTATCAATACCACTTCTTGGGCCCCGTGAGGTGTCGGTATTGAAAGGGTTTTAGGATTAGCTACCCTTCCCATGCACATCGATTAGGCCAACGACTGTTCTATTGGAATCTCGGTGTAGATTTGGTATCCTTAGTTTCCAGACACTAGGATCTTACACAAGTGGTATTGGAATGATATTTCCAGTACACCCAGGACGAACTTGGAAGGTAACCTCGGTTGACAATTTGGGAGGGCGGTTGGGTGATTCCAATACTGACAGCCAGAGAACTCTTCACGATACACCAAGTAACAATCCTTCAATCTTCACTGGTTGGACCTGGGCCCTAATCATCCCATGCTTTCCTTTGGAAGGTGTATCTTTTATTTGGTGTGTCTGTGTTACTTCGGAGATTTTTAGTGTGTGCTGTTTGGTTTGTTTGTGCTTAGTGGGCCTTTAGGTGTGTGAGTCAGATTTATGGTTGTGGAGGACCAACCTCTTCGTAGGTCTAGAAGTTTGCAAAACCTTCCTCCATCTGTTACAGTGGAGCCTAATTTTGAAGTTAATCATGGATGGGTTTAAAGTTATTAGGTTTAAATTTTCTAGCCTATAGAATTCATGTCAACATGGATATCTTACAAATTGTATTGATTTTATTTCTATTTTCTCATGCAGGTTTCACTTCGGGTTTCTATATTTATTTGATATTTCAATTGTGAAATATTCAACGAGATGTCAAACACCGACCGTGGAAGGAAAGCATCAAAATAGAGGGATGTATTATCATACTTTCAGAAGCCTCAATCAAAGAATCCATATTCTGTTCAAGATTTAAACTCTTTTGAGCAACCCATCAATGGGAGAGATTCCAACACTTCTTAGAATGCATCTAATAACCATATAACGAATGATAAAATGGGTCCCTATAGTGAACAAAGTGAGATAAAAGAAATTCAACCAGAAATTGGAAATGATAATGTTGAAGGTTTTTCCTTGGGAGGCAACACAAATCATTCAAAATCATGAAAAAGGAAGAAAGGCCAATGGGACATAGGGAGACAATTCCAATCAGAATGGGCCTCAAAATTTCCTTTTATTGAACCAATAACTCCAATAAATGAGAAGGAAGTTCCATGAGAAGTTAAATGCATTGTATGTAGTTGGAAACTGGGCAAGGCAGTAAAATTGCAAATGAAGTTAGATATAATAGAGAAGCATGCGGGAAATATTTATGTCAAGTAAATTGAAAATGGTAAGGAGAAGTCTATTATCAAATGGAAATCTTCTGAGAAATTTCTTCATGTCAAATATCAAGAAGAATATAATAAACACTTAATAAGTAAGAGTAAACTTGAGGCAAGTGGAGGGACTATCACATCTCTATTTGGAAAAACAATGGAAGTAAATTTACTATCTAAGACTACACAATTAAGCACTGTATTTCACATCTTATCTAGAGGTCGTTCTATGATAGATTATCCAAATTACAAGAACTATGTATCTTTCCTTGAAGTATCGAATTTTCCATCTTCTCATTGGTCTGTAACGAGTGGTTGGGAATGATCAAAATATCTAGCTCAAGTAGAAAATGATGATTTGAAAGAGAAGATTGCAAATGCCATATTTATTTCACTATTTTTGGATGAAGTTACAACTATTGATAATACTTCATGGGTATGCATGAGTATTTATATGGTTAATGATAATATTAGGAATTCATATCTACTTGGGATTCAAAAAATGAAAAAGAGTTCTACAACTGGAAATATTTATGAACTTGTTATTAAGACTTTGAAGGAAATTGGTGGTATGGATGATTTAATGATCACAAAAAGGTTGGTATGTGTTGGAGAAAATGGAGCATCAATCATGCAAGGAAAAATGAATGGACTTTGTGTCAAACTACAACTATTAGCTTCACCGTTTATGATCAGTATTCATTGTATGGCTCATAGGATGAATCTCGCATTTAAAATAGTAAGCAAGTTTCCATTGGTTTCAAAAGTTGAAGAACTTGTACATGAGACTCGTGCATACTTTTGTCGTAGTCCTAAGTGAATTATAGAGTTTCAACAATTTGCAAACGATATTACATATGGAAAAAAAACTATTAAAATATGTTGATACAAAATGGATTTCATTGAATGGATCAACTCAAAGACTATTTAGTGAGTACCAATCATTGGTAGGGGTGATGTATGAACATTGCTTCAGTGTAGACAAAGCTCAAGATCTTCTCTTTCGACTAACTGATATAGAGACATTATTAACATTGGCTGGAATTCTTCCTCTACTTCATGAAATGAATATCCTTGTGAAAATGACTCAGAGTCGTACAATGTATATTGCAGAGTACACAAATGCAAGGAAATTAGCATGCCTTGCATTGGATAATTTGTATACGATGCCAGGGTCTTTTACAAGTCCAACTTTTAACAATTGGACTACTCTCATGGCAGTGCGTGGGTATATGGATCCCTTTAATTATGTTAGTAAGATGGGACAAACCACCGTAGAGTGTCGTGTGTCAAGAGACCGGTTCAATGATATTGTGATTTCAGTGAAACACAACTTGATACAAATTGCACAATCATTATCATCAGATATAAGATAATGATTTCCTCAAGATGAATTGTTGGAGGCCACGTCTGTGGTATCCCCTCAATATTGGAATACTGGAAAATATATAAACACTTTGAAAGTTGACTTTTTAGAAAAATTGAATATTTTAGTGCACCACTTTGGTATGAATGTCAAGGTACAAGGAGAAGAGATGGGAGGTATATTAGATTTATCAAAATTATATCAACAAAAGACTTGCTTTGCTTAAACAATGTCAGATTAATACAGTTTTTTGGCCAAACCTATAGAATATGGTGCAGTAATCAAATTATGGACTATATTAGGTGAAAGTCATTTTTTACAAGAAAACATGCCAGAGTATTTCAAATTAGCTTATTTTTGTCAAACCACGATTTTGGGATCAGTGGAGGACGAGAGAATGTTTAGTGCATTATCATTCTTGAAGTCAAAGTTGAGGAACGAGCTTGATAAGAATGTGGATACTTGTTTAAGATTATATGTATCAAAGTATGACATTACCAATTTTCCATTCAATAGAGCTCTAGTACTTTGGCGATCAGATTGTGAGAGAAGAGGAGAATGCAATATAAAAAATGTTTCCAATGATATTTTATCTACAGAAGTTCATGTTCAAAATGAAGAAAGTGAGGGTTGACATGAGAATTGAGAATTCAATATCCCACAAGATATTATCTAAATTAATATACCATGGTAGTGTATAAATAATGAATGCAATTTAATATATCATGTGATTCTTGTTACTTTAACTTTGATGTTCCTCTTTTTTGGAGTAGGTTGAAAAATGAAATTTTTGATAGGAGAAGGATTACCATATATAAAATTCAACTTGTATTTTATGTAAAAATATGTTCTATAGTCTATACTTCGTATTAAATATAATAATATTGGAGCTACATTTCCTTGATGCAATCTATTTGAAGTTTGATGTTTTGATAGTTAACTAACANTTAGGAAATGAAGTTGGGACCTATCTATTTATAGATGGTGTCCTATTATTAAAGGTTAAATAATTAATTTAACAATACTTCCGCTTAGCAATAATGGACTCAGTCAAAGTTAAAACTTTTTAACTTTGATACCTTGGAAGGTATTAATGGCTCGTTGTTTCTTGCATTTGGAGTATTTTTTCAAATTTGAAAGTTTGTGTTTATTTTGGTTAAATTTATTTTTATTCCCTTGATACTTGACTGCAGTTTTAACCCTTTGTAATAGCTTGATTAGTTTCATAAATGGCTTGTTTGTTTCTTAAATTTGGATTACATTTATTTTTCTTAGATTTGTATTCCCTTGATACTTGATTGTGATTTGAGCCCTTTGTAGCATTCAATGTTTTTTTATAATTATTATTGTTCTCTTTAAAAATTTGATGTTTTGAGGAAAGATGCTTGTATTTTATTTCACTTTGTTGCATGACTTAAGCATCTTCACCATTTTAATTTTAGAATCTACTATGTTTATTTTATATTTTCTTTGAAAAGACGTGCTGGTTAGAAATGGAAATGATATCTGAGTTGCTAAGAGAAGAGAAAAATGGTCTACGCATTATCTTACTAGGTTCCTACGCATTCATCATAGGAGACCTATTATCATTGAGACTGACATTCATCTAATGAAATTTTATTGTTGATTTCATGACTAAAATATCATTACATGTATCCTCTAGGATTCTGGCCATATTTATAAATAAATCTTGAAAGAATATGTTGAGGTGCGCGTTTCTAAAATTTTCTCTATTGTGAATCATACATGATGAACATTTGTATTTTATGGAAATTTTGTAAACTAAAAAAAATGTGTTATTTTTTGTTTTAATGTTTTGTGAGGTACCTTATCATCTTTCTCTTATACAACTTATTCACCTTGATTGTACGTCGTGCAAGAAAATGGGGACATCCTTGCTAGAAAGATGTTAATGTCAATGTGGATGATATGCAACCATCCATTGAAGTTTTTTGAGAGCATTGATCAAATCTTGTATTTTAAGTAGTGCTTCAAACAACTATTTTAATTGTAGCTATATTTTTAGATTGAGGGGGATGACTGGGCCCAACATATTTTGTGAAAATTGACTATACATTGAGTGTGGTATGATAAATGAGCTTTACACTTTGATAAAATGTTTTGCTATAAATTGAAAATATTTATGAAATCATCTCTCAATTTTATCTCTAAAGAGATTTGAACTTACTAGTATACAAGTAGTTGTGATGAATAAAGTCAACAATTTAGCTTGGAAATTGGATTTTCTTTACAAGGTGTTCTAGTGCAAGAGTTTGTGACAATTCTAAAGTAAATACAACATCATATAGGTAATTTTATTAAGTCAAATTTGGTTAAGACTTAAGTTTTATCTTTCAATGAAAAATTCACCAAAATTTACAAGATTTTTAATTCTGTGAAATATTATACAAGGTTTTCTAATTTTGTGAAAGATTCGTCTTATTTCACAAGATTTTATAATTTTGTAAAAGATTCACCAATATTTTACAATATTTTATAATTCCGTGAAAGATTTGCCCATATTTTACAAGCTTTTATAATTCCATGAAAGATTCGCCAAAAAATTATATATACATATTATATTATTGATAAAATAGCCTTTCCACTTTCTCATGTATCACGGGGATTCACCCATTTATTATATATATAAATTTACGGGGGGTTCTTAAAATTTTCCCTACTCATGTGCACCTTAGGAGAGAGAGAGGAAGAGGAGGGACAAAGAACTGTTGCATGCATATTGTTCTTGGGTTATTATATCTTGTCATCTTATCTTTGTGGCAGGACTATTCTGAGGAAGTTTGCGAGGTTTTCTCATTTATGGTTTCCCAATGAAAATATTTGTGTCTTGCTTATCTTGTGTATATTTGATGTATTGTTGTGTTTGTTATTCTTTCAGATAAATATCCTAAGTAAAATAAATTAGAAAAAATAACATCTAGGTGTGTCGACACTCCTTGTGATCATCTAACAGTTTTCATCGATGCCTTATGTTAGTGGACAAGAGGCGCCAGGATATTCTGACTCTTTGTGCTAGGCAACAAGGTGCGTCAGATTGCCTAAGATTGAGAAACAAGTCTCCAATAGATGTTTTTTCCAGGGAATTCAAGGGATTTGAGCATTAGGACAGTTTTTGGGTGTAACAAAATGCCCCCCAAAGTATGAAGCTAGAGGAGTGCAATAGGTGAAATGTTTTGCTAGATATGGTTCTGGTATAAGAGACAAAAGAGAGGCGAGTAAAGACTTGACATAAGACTAGTCATCAACTATCTGACTCAAACATGGATGTAGACGAATACATTATAGATCCATGTATGGTGACCATGTCATGGCTACCGACAATACAACGTAGATCCATGATCAACAATACTCAAATCAAAACATGGATACATAACATACAAAGTAGATCCATGTCATCCAGACTAGAAACCCGAAGATAACCACCTAAAAATTTGGATCTATGTCATGAATCTAAACAATGATCCATCGTAACCTGAGGATATGCACATATTTAAGTGAATAACTAATCACTCAGGGTCTTCATTCCAATCCCAAATGATACGATTCTATCCATGTGAATAGATGTCCTGATGTCGAACATGGTAGAAACCATTTGATTACCAGTCATTGATGTATACCATTAAAAAGTGTGAGGGAGATCATCATTGATGTCAATTATTCCAAAGGTATCTTAATACATTCCTCTGAATGTGAATAGAGGAATTGTAGTTGAACACTCGGCGAAATCCTTCAATCAAAGGCCACTGATGAAAGCCCATTGTTGAAAGCGAGGAAACCTGCCATTGAGGCATGCAAGCTTCAAGGTACTTGATTTGGTTTCTAAGGCTAATTCTTGGATGATGTGTTGATGTCGACCGGAATAGACTCGTCGCCCGGTTGAAGGAGGGCCATAATCCCCCCCCATCATCGACACAAAACTTGGAACAAATATGATGTTGAAGTGACGAAAACAACTACATGACGGATTTAGATGTAATCGATTGAAAGGAAGGTAAGGAAACTATAGAGGTAGACTATAGTGGAGGTTTCCATTGAACATTCAATGACATGAAAAATGACTTGATAGCATTGAATTAATGAGGTAGAGACCAGACATAATGCAAGGATGGGACAATGCATTCTTTGCATTGACTCAAAGGACTTAAATGAGTCACGAAAGTGGATCAACTCAATTACAAGTTGAACAACCAACTTTTTGAAATAAAAATGCAAATAGGTGCCATGTTCAAGGGTGGACTATGAGCTTCCATTAATACAAATGAAAGACGTTCCCCATTCCCTTAATTTCCCCATCACAATGGACAAGTACCTCTTTTCTTTTTAATGATCTTGAAAAGGGTAACAAATGCATGGTGTATCTCATTAAGTGATGAGTCTATTCTTATATGTTTTTTGAACTTGAAAAAAGAGGGGTTCATTCCCAGAAAGTCTCCTTCATCATTTAATTTAACGAGTTAGAAAAAGGTAAACTTAGTCATCGTTTTATGTTTAGAGAGTCTGAAATGACTAAGAAGACTCCAGAGTGGATTTTTTCGTAGATTTAGTCCCCAAGGCCTGAAAAAGTATAAATTAATGCATAGGAGAACTCTTCTAGTTATGACAAAATAGGTGCACATTTTTCATAGATGAGTCTAATCAGTCCGAAAAGGGGTAAATTATCACTGACTAAACAACCCTTCAAATGCTTTTACAAGTGTGAAAGCATCAAGCTCGCTTGGTGATCTTTTCATGTTTAAATAGTCTTGAAAAAAACTTAAAGTTGACTTCGTAAGGGGTTCTTTTTTTATAGACCATTTTAATGAGTCTGAAAAAGCAGTAAAAACACACTCGATACCTCTTCAATGGGTTTTTAACGAGTACGTCGAAGGTACTCTTATTTTTCGCGCATGTTCGTAGAAACCAAATTATTACATAAATAGAAGGATGTAACTTGAACTAGTATATCAGAGCAATTGACATGAACTTGTGAACTTGATGTCCATAAAATATCTCATAACTTAATTTTTCATTTTGTATGTAGTACTATAGTACAATAAAATTATGTCATTTTTGTGGAAAAGAAAAACCATACATCAATATTCTTCATGTCAGCATGTACCAAAAACAATGAGCTACAATAACCATTAAAGTAATGAAAAGAATAATAGCAATAACAGTATCATTCTATATCAGATCTAATTTTTTTAATGAAATACAACAATATATAACAATATCGATATATATCAGATATGAACCAATTATGAACTCAACATAAGATGTTAGGGAAAACCTCCCTTGTCCTCGGAAAAAAACATATTCGAAACAAACTTCAACCTCTTAGAGTTAGGTTACTTGCATGAGACTCAACTAGACCAACATACCTATGAAATGAGAGAAATCAAAACTGGAAACCATCGTTAAATAGATCATCCAACCCTCACAAATAAAAAACACCAGCAACACAAAAGTATGACCAACTCACAATAAAAAACGACAACAAAGTACTCCAAAAAAGTCATATAAGGTAGAACTATGGTGGATGGCACCTAAGGAGGGATCTTAAGGTCAACACGAGGGTGGACATCCCTCCTAAGGGGCCACACTAGTCATCAACAAGATGGAATTCAACATTTAAGGATTGTATAGCTCAACGTTACCATGCAAGCGTCAATCACGAGTCACCACAAGGCTAAACATCACATATAGGTAAACATGCAAGTCAATGTAACATAACAAGGAAACATGACATCATACTAGGCTCATACACATCAAATCAACAATAGGGTAGGTTACCAGACCTTCTCAACCATATGTGGTCATACGTCTCATGTGTCTCATGCAAAGAGTGGAAGCTCATAATATTCATCACTGGATAAGGAAACTCATTTGGTCACCTCATCTTCCTTAGGTTAACTCAACAAGGGGTGGACAACCCCTTGAGTATAACCATCGTCCTCAAAATATGTCACACATATTAAAAAATGAGTTATGCAACAAAGTGAACAAACATTTTGCATATAAATTGTTATAAAAAGCACAAACATATGTATATTAATTTTTTTAATCAACACAATACTATCAAACATAGATCTACAATAATCATTAAAGTACTGAAAACAAAAAGCGATAATAATTGTAGCAATATAAATCAGATCTACGATTAATGTGGAAAAGTCACTTTGACCTAAATAATAGGTGTTCTTGGATTATTGTTTCAATAGAAGGTTATGTTTTGGGATTTTTCTATGTTTATGCTCCAAAGTCCTCCCTTAAAAGGACACCTTTTCTGTCATTCTCTCCTCTAAATGTCTAAAGCCTATGACTAAACCCTAAAATGAAGTATCTACAAAGCCACATATCATTGATAAAACCACACCTGCAATTCCAACAATTCTCTCCTCCGACCATAAAAGGATGATAACTATTCCTTTAAGGTAAACACATAACACATCAATGTTTCAGATTCCCTCCAAAAAACACACATAAGTTGGAAATTTAGTGCATTAGGATTTAGGTTCTAGGAGGAGGAAATCATTGAAGTTGAAGGTGTGCATGATTTCCTTTGAGGTTGTAATCATGGGTCATTTAAAATACTTGATGATATCTCTTTATCTATGTGAAAACCAATTGCAGTCCATTTAATGTGAACTTGCTAGCGTGAATATGACTTGAGTGTGATTCTTCCATCACATGGAAAGTTAAAACTTGAAATGGGTTAATTGATGTTCCATCAACATAATTGGTTTTTGGTTGTGTTTATTATCATGTAAATCCATTACTGTATGTTACTAAAAAAGTAAATTCACTACTCTCTTTGTTTCCATCCATTTGATCTCTTTACAAGAAAGAGTAGGAAATGGTGGGTTGGTAATGACATGTTTAATAGATTTGGAGGGTAAATCTGGATACCTACTTGGTCTCATAGTAAATACTAGAAAGTGTAAGGGTTGACTACGGATTTTTATTAGACAATAAATTTCGAGGTTTGATGGGTTTTGGCTCTACCAATTGTTAAATTTTAGGGTAAGGTTAGGGTTTGATATAATAAAATAAAAAAACGTTCTGTTTTGATGTATAAAACAAAAATAAAATAGAGAATGATCCAGAATAGTGTTGCTGTAATAAAAATTCAGAACACAATTTTTATCTCTTTCAACTTTAACACTCTACTGGTCATTGTGTTAAGGTTGGTCCTTGAGATAGAATCCATCATATGCAATACTAACAATAGTAGCAAACAATACAAACTAATTAACAATAAGTAATAAATAGCAACAAAGCTGGTTAATATCTGGTTTGGATCTTCCTTATACTCGGACAGTTTTGAAATCACCTTTTGTCACTGTATGGAAAGGCTGCCAAAAGGAACATGTGACATACCATGAGAAAGAGAGAGGGATAGTGTTGAAGGTTAAGAATAAATACGTACAATAAATAATATGACTCATTCATTTAACATAATGACCTCAATAGTGATAGTCAACCCTAAACAAATTTAGGTACTTTCTAGTAGACTTAACATAGTCATGGTGACATACCATGAGAAAGAGAGAGGGATAGTGTTGAAGGTTAAGAATAAATACGTACAATAAATAATATGACTCATTCATTTATCATAATGACCTCAACAGTGATAGTCAACCCTAAACAAATTTAGGTACTTTCTAGTAGACTTAACATAGTCATGGAAAGACCCCGGAGGCTGAAATCAATCATGGATCACCCTAGAAGGGTTTTTATAGCCACAACCAGCCTTAAAGGATGCAAACAATTCATAGGATAGTCCAAGAGTGATACCATAGCCACGACCTAATCTTAGAGTCTATAAACAAATCACAGGTCATCTCAGGAAGGCCACCACATCCACGAACCAACCTTAGAGGATGCAAACAAATCATAGGCCAGCCCAAGAGGGATACCACAACAATGACACAACCTTAGAGGCTGCAAAAAAATCACAGTCCATACTAGGAGGTCTACCACAAACACGACCCATACTTAGAGGATGTAAACAAATCACATGCCATGCCAAGAAGACTATCATAGCCATGGCCCATCCTGGGAGAGTCACCTACAGTCCACAACTAGTAAGGTAAGGCACTTACAAACCATGCCCCAACAAGGAGAGATAATTACAGTCCACGGTTTAGGTCTGTAATAATAAACAAGTCATAACTCAAAATTAGACAACCCAATGGAGTCACATTTCAAATATGGCAGCCATCACAAGGTTCACAGCTCTAACTAGGAGGTCATGGCCTGCTCAGATATCATTGATAAGGTCATGACCTAATCCAAGTGTAGCAAAAATTCCACGACCCAATTAAGAGTGTAGCAAAATGATCACAGAAGAGCATAATGGGGTCACGACTAGCAGCTGGAGCGTTACATCCCACTCCAAGAGTATCAAAACCCAAGACCATTAAGGGAAAAACTTATATACCTTGAGATCCTTTTTAAACTTTAGTGTTTGAAAAATAAATGGACATAATGGATAACCTTTCCTTAAATGTTTGTGGTTCTGAAAAAATTGGGTGCTATTCAATTTATCAATACTACAAAGGATATTGAAATTAGGGACCTTGTAACCCAATTTCACATTTAAACATTGAATCCAATGTGTATTACCTTTAATATCGAATTATTGAGTCTAAACTCTTTAAAGGATGATGGGTCATCCTTTATGGGTATAAGGGAAAGAAATGTTAGCATGCACATAGTTCGAGACAAATGGAAAAAATTGAAAAGTTTGAAGACCTATTGTTTCTGGGTGCACCCCGACAACAACCTTTTGAGCTTTGAACATAAAATAATTTTCTAGCATGGGAAACTGACAACAATCGGTGTGGACAAACTTCTTGTGGTGTGGGAAATTGATGCAAGCATAGGATATTTGAACCTAAAACCCTCTTTTGGAAATCGCAATCAATGGGAACCGTAGAGCATTGAACATGAAATATTCTTGTGGCATTGAAAATCGATGGAAATCACAATCAATGGTAACCAAGGAGCATTGATCTTGAAATATTCTTGTGGCATGGGAATTGAATAAGAGTAGATGAGCTTCAAACTTGAAATTACCCAGTGGTAGTGGAATTCACTGAGGACCAGGTGAGAAGAGGAGAACTCAAACCCTACAATGTCTTCGATAAGGCCTTGTTTTCACACACTAATAAAATTCTTTTTAAATCACGTGAACAATACTGCTGTAATAAAAATTCAAAACATAATTTTCATCACTTTCAACTTTAACACTCTATTGGTCATTGTGTTAAGGTTGTTCCTTTAGATACAATTCATCAGATGCAATACTAACAATAGTAGCTGATAATACAGACTAATGGACAACAAGTAATAAAGTAATGGTAAATTGGAAAGAACTTAGTTCATAGGCTTATTATGTAAAAATATTTAATTTAGTTATAGTAACATGAGTCAAAATCTACATAGCCATGGATCTCAGAAAGGGATTTCCAAAGAATCCATCTACAACAACATGGTTCAAAATGAATTCATTTGGGCCTTTTATCTTATCCCATTTTGAGGCATCTTCCATATTTGTCAACTCGTTTTTATAATGACAAAGTATTCTTAGTTTAACAACTTGATTGAAAGGTTGATTTCTATAAATCTATTTCTCAATAGCTACATGATCTAGAATCTGGATAGACATGATTATTAGTAAGGGATTACAAGTTTCTAGATGCATTCCATTTGGGATAGGATGGTTTGATATGAACTAATTTGGACCTTTCAGCTAGCATGTGTTATGGACACATAATCTAAGTCAAAATCAAACTTTTATATGCATATATTGCCATTATTATGGCCATAATAAGTTAAATACAACAAATCAAAGCACAAATATTCACTTGTGGTTCTCAAAGGAATACAAGAATGAAAGGCCCAAAATGGGGTGCCAAAATCAAATATATTTTAGTACCCCAAAGTCTCTAACAAAGTCACACAACTCAAATTAAAAAAAACTCATGAACGACAAAGAGTATGATTCAATTTGGCACATGGAAAAATTGAGCAAATTACAAAAGGATATAAATTCAAATTTTGACAAAAACAATCAAAGAAAAATCCATTATTTAGGCACCAAAATAGACATATACTCACCTAGGCTTGATTGTTCCTTTGTTGAGTATGTTGATTTTGAGTGAGTATTGATAGAGTATGTTGAGTATGCAAGTATGACAATTTTGTTGAATATTACTTGATTCTAGCCAATTTTATTTGAGTTTTATAAACCAACTCTTGACTGAGTCAAATTGAGTTTTGGCCAAGTCATTCATTTTGATGGCATATTGAGTGAGTGGACTTATTCAAATAATGTTTTTTTCAATGAGAAAATGTATCTTGGGGATTCTTCCTAAAAATGACTTAAAGATTACAATCACTAGATAGATACAATCACTAGAAATTCCATTTACATATATACATCAGATATAGGCGCAAGGATTTTCACCCTATTATAAAGACAATCCAAACATTTTTGTATACCTTTGATATGGCCTTGAGGCTAAGGTTTTTGATACTCTTGGAGTGGGTTGTAACACTCTTGCTGCTAGTCGTGACCTCATTGTGCTCATCCGTGATCCTTCTTCTGCAATATTGACTGAGCTGTGGACTTGGCGCTAGACTTGGACTAGGTTGTGACCTTATCACTAATATCTGATCAAGCCGTGACCTCCTTTAGCCGCCTAGTTAGAGCTATGAACCTTGTGTTGGCTGCCAGACTTGAAATGTGACTCCATTGGTTTGTTGATTGTGTTAACCTCTTCTAGTTGGACTGTGGCATATTGCATCCTCTAGTGTTTTTCCATGACTGTGATGAGTCTAATAGAAAGCACCTAACTATGTTTGGGGTTGAGTATCACTATTGTGGTCTTTACGCTGAACGAATGGGTCATATTATTATTTGATGTGCTTAGCCTCAAGACCATATCAAAGGAATACAAATTTTTGACAGGATACCAATAATGGTTAATGCACATCACAAATGATTTTTTCCTAACCATTAGAAAGAAAGAAGAGTAACGTGTTTCAAAGCATGTAAGGCATTAATAAACATTTTGTTTCCAAATTCAATTGTGAAAATGCAATATACATAGCAAAAAAAGTCTCGAGTGAAAAAATGCTTTGGGAATTCTTGGACTGAGCCAATAACACTTTCAAATTACTAAACAATATCATCACCATATCCATTATGCCCAATAATGTATCCCATTACAAAGCGAACAAAAAAGTGCTTTGGATCTGAAGGTCAACAAGGACAATACAAGCAACCATAAATCATTGAAAAAAAACCGTTTTCTAGAACAATGTTATCATGTAGGTTTTCAAATGAGAAAAATTAACAAGTAGAAGAAGGTTATCAATAATCCCATATTTCTTTTTAATCCCACTATGTAAAGAAAAACAATATCGCACAATTATCATGTTCCATTTATTACTATAGTACAATAAAATTATGTTATTTTTGTATAAAAGAAAAAACATACCTCAATATCCTTCATGTCAAACATGCTCCATAAACAATGATCTACAATAACCATTAAAGTACTGAAAACAATAACAGTAATAACAGTAGCAATCTATATCATATCTAAGTTGTTGATGAAAGAAAACAATATATAACAGTATCAATATATATAATATCTAAACCAATTATAAACTTAACAAATGATGTTAGGGCAGACCTCCCTTATCTTCATAAAAATGATTCTTAACAAACTTCAACCTCTTAGCGTCAGGTTACTTGCATGAGACTCAACAAGACCAACATACCTGTGAAACGAGAGAATCTAGAACTGGAAAAGGCCCTCAAATAGATCATCCAACCCTCACAAATAAAAAAGTAGTAGAAGCACAGTAGTACGACCAACTCACAATAAAAATTAACAACAAAGTACTGCAAAAAAGTCATATAAGGTAGTGATATGGTGGATGACACCTAAGGAGGGATTGTAAGGTCAATGCAAGGATGGACATCCCCCCTAAGGGGTCACGTTAGTCATCAACAATATGGGTGTCAACATTTAATGGTTGTATAGCTCAACATAACCATGCAAGGGTCAATCATGAGTCACCACAAGGCTAAACATCACATACAAGTAAACATGCAAGTCAACGTAACATAACAAGGAAGCATGACATCATACTAGTCTCATGAATGCTAATTCAACATGAGGGTAGGTTACTCGAACTTTTCAACTGTATGTGGTCATACGTCTCATGTGTCTCATGCAAAGAGTGGAATATCATAATCATCATCACTGGATAAGGAAGCTCATGTGGTCATCTCATCGTCCTCAAGTTAACTCAACAAGGGGTATCCAACCCCTTGATGATAACCACAATCCTCAGAAGTTGTCACACATATTAAAAAATAAGCTATGCATCGACTAAATCAAAAAAATTTATAACAAAAATGTAAATATTTCATTTCTTTACTTAGTCAAATACAAATCATAAATGTATACAACTACATTTTTCTTCATAAATTCCAAGATGGGGCATCTAATTCGTTGTCATTTCCCATTGTAGTTGATGTTCCCTCTCTTTCTGTTGATTGTGTGGGCATGCTCTCTTGTATCGTACTTCATGTACATCGAATAGCAGGGCGTGGAGGTCGCTGGAGAGGGGAATCATTTGCAAAAATCAAGACAATTATATAGATATAAATGTGTAGTTATTATTGAGATACATATTTTATTATTTCCAATATCATTACAATGATATTTACCTATTGGATGACTATTTGAGACAATCAGAGTGTTCATTGGTTCTTCCATTTGTTCCTCTTCTAGTTGAGCATGAGTAGGTACATGCTCTACCATTCACATAATAAAATTTATTAGTACACATCATCAATTATATATTTAAAATCATATTAATTACTTCTATTTTATAGCATAAATACCTGAATGTCTAGGTTTCTCGCCACCAACATGAGGAAGCTCCCTACCATCCCATGGTAACTGTTCGATACAACTACCCTCTTTGCTTGTGTTTCTCTCACCCTAAAAACCAAAAAATACATTCGTTTTTCAATGTAATCATTCATGAATAGATTACACAAGCACATTATAAAAATGGCCTTATTGGTTTTATTTACCTTTGTGTGCATCAATCATGGAAATTGGGGTTTGCCCCAAGATTTTTAGATGTTCCAGCACATGTTGAAAACCGTACTTGAAGATGAGCCTAAAGTATTCTTCAGTGGCTTCATATTGAAAAGAATTTCCCTATAATGCATAACACCATGAAAATTTCTTGTGATAAATCAATTATTTTTTCACTATAGTTAGAAATTTTTTGTCTACAAATTATGATTGTTTGATTCTTGCAATTCGTACTCTTAGTTTGTGATATCCACCTTGATCCAATTTGTGTTTCCCATGTTTTTATACTATTTCCTTTGTCTCTTTAGAGGTGTAGGGGAGCCTATGAAAGGTTTCAAATATGTAAGATATAACGACTTAAACATATTTAAAAGTAAAAAAAAATGAACAATTTTCATTTAAAATATGATGTGCCATACCTTCTTGAATCAAGTGGTCGAGTCTTTCCTTGTTTTATTAATGCCTTCTCCTTTGCATCATCCATGAGCACCTTCCAATCCTTTTCTATAACCATTGGAGGACTCTAATACTTGGGGTTAATTTGAAAATTGTCCATATAATATTCCCTGACATATTTCAAATTTAAGTCAACTGTTGCGGTGACACATTTTCTGTTGAAGGTATCACCAAACAAGATGACTATGTGGTTCATCGGGTCGTATTTTAATTTGTCATTTTGGGCATTCCACCATGTATGAATAGTGGGACCAAAAAACTCCGACGCCTTCTTATGCAGGTTCTTATTAAAAACATTATTTCCTGCAAAAACAATTTATGATAATTAATTAAAAATAATTTGAGGTATGTGGCTTTGAATTACATGAAAAAAAATACTGAATTAATTAAATAATACTTGCAATATTTGGTATCCTTATTGGAACATAGTCATGATCCACCAAAAAGGTAACGGGAAATGATCCCCTACTAACCACACATACTACTCCGGGATAACAACTTTCACATTCGATGCTACTATCCTCTCTAACATCCTGTGAAGTAGTAGTGGGTGAAGGGCCATGCTGATCTCCAAAATCCGGTGAGGTTGTAGCATCTAAATGGAATTATTGGTCAAGAGAGTAAAATATCCTCATTGGTACGATATATTTATGACGTGTTGAACCATCACTACTACCAATACAGACCTCTATAGCCTGTACTCGATGCACGAGTGTTATCTCCAAAAATTCCTACAAAAAGAAAAATTTAATTAATTAGATCATATTAAAAATATACAACTAAAATAACATAAATGAATATATTTCATGGTCCATAAAATATTTCAAAGATGCCACTTACCCTGTATTGTTCTATTGTTTTCCTCAAGTCATCAATTCTTGCTTTGATTTCTCCAGCCTTGGGTTTGATTACAATGCATCTAAGAAGTTCTTGATTGGAAATTTTCAAAGACTTCTTCACATTTTCAATTGGGTTAGTTGAATAAAATATATCTTCCTCAATAACCACCTCATCATCCTGATGTGGTGTTCTCTACAAACATCATTCAATAAAAGTAGTTCATTTATTTTTATCATTACAAAATTTCACGTAAAAAAAAATTCATATAATAATAAAAAATATTGTAATCATTTTTAGGTACTATTATGATAACATTTACCTAATGCGACACCATTAGGGATTTCCCATAGTCAGCTTGCCACAATACAAGAAGAAAGACATATTCATATTCAAAAGTAAAAATTGAACCATGTCAAATAAACATGATTAATGAAGAAAATATTTAGTGTTAATATGACAGTCACGTTTACGTGAATAGAAGTTGTATGTGTGTTCTGAGTACCGACCCCCTACAACAATACAATAAGCATGATATCATATTGAAATTTTGAGATCATAAGCATAAAAAAGGTCAATTGTTAATATCTATAATATGATCATGAATTGTGGTTACTATTACATTGATGTTTACCTCATCTGATCTACTTGCATGTGGCATCTGACCACGATCACCTTACCACAATATGGTGTCACATGTTTGCAATATTTTATAATGCTTTTCCTTCATGCCCCAACTACAAGTACATGCATCCAATTGAATCTTAGGTTGTTTTATGACAACAAGTTGTATGGAATTTTACCTTTTCTGTAACTGGATTAAGCTAGGAAGAATAGGGGATTGGTGCAATTAGATATGGTTAGTTTATCATTGTATTTATCTGTTGTATAAGATGATTTTCTTCACAAATATTTAAATTAATTAAATTGTGTTTGTCACTATTTCTATGCAATTGCGATTTGTTGCTAGGCAGCTTGTTCATCCTTATTTCAAGAAGAGATTTGATTACTGAAACTATTATCTAATATTATTTCACCAACTTTATTTAATGTCACTAGCAGTGCTCCATTTATTAAGATAACCGGTTCTCATGTATATAGGAATTGGAGAATGCAATACATATTGGCATGGGCTCACAACCTACAAACTAAAACCTTATCACCAAATGGTAAATTAATTGATGCTTGTAAATATGATTTAAATGAGATCGCTTTGAAATGATCAAATATTAGTTCTTGTTTAGACTTATCGATTTGAGGCTAATATTTTGAAATTATATCATGGAATATTATCGCTCAAATGGCTTGACCAAAATTTCTGGTTTTGGTGTCCATTAAACTAGAACAATTTTCGCTCAAAATGTTCTATTATGTAGATTATGTTTTAGTTTTTATAGAATAACAATGAAAATTCTTAAGTCAAACCCATCTATCCATCCCTAAAATCCTATCATAAATTAATATGGAAACCATATATTAAATATAACAATGTTTCCAATGGACATTTCATAAATGAGAATGAACAAATTGATCTAGCCCAGTTTGGCTCCACCCAATCTTTGTGCGTTTTTCTATACATTTCTACCCTACCACTAAATTTCCTAATGAAATACATTTCAGAATATTGCAAATTGTATTATTTACCTTCATCTTAGGCACACCAATATGCATTTCACTGGGTATTTGCTTTATACACTTAGTTTTCTTCCACTTTGAGCCAAGGGGTGAGATATTTTTATCACCGCTTATATGTGTCTCAGCATAGATAAATTGGTTTAGTGAAGAAAAATGGTCCCTTGCATATTTGACCTCGCAATTCCATATTTTGGGACAACCTGCTACATTTATACTAATTAGTTATATGTCACTCTGACATGATTAACAATAACATTAATAGAGTATGGATTAGTCTTGGAAATGGTTTGAGTTCAATATGGAATTCATATTGACCTTCATCTTGTTATAGGTTGCTAAAAGTCATGTGTTCACTCTAAGAAAGTGTAAATTGCACATTCTCTGCTTTTGAAACTGAATAAGACCATGATTTTAAAATATTTTTGAACCTCAATTGAATAAGAACTTTTGGCACATATTCTGAGATGGCAATATCTAAGGAGTTTGTTGAAAAACCTATGGGGTTCTCTTGCCCACATATCATTGAGATCCATTGTTTGAGGGAAGACATGTATTGAGATCCTCTTTATGAGGAGTTGGGTAACATTGTTGGAAATAAATGCAATGTAAATGAAGACACTTGGCATCAATTCATTATCCCAAGGAAAGATGGAAGAACATATTCAGTGGTTATCCAATGACTTAGTATTTTATTATTATTTCAATGTGCATCATGGCACCTCCACACTTGGTCAAAGAAACATGTAACACTCCATATTTTGGGAGTTGGTTATTGAATGGCATTGCTCATTTGAGAATAAATTCACTTTGGAGAGTTCCCAACATGTTAAGAGGCTTGAGAATATTACTATGGCATTGATTGGAGGCACATACATAAAAAAATACCAGCACTCCCCTATTGAATATGATTTCTTATCTTAAAAATGGTCCACTTATTGGAGGAGTGACCTAGAATGCAAGTTTGCTACAATAGGAAGGAAAGTAAACTTGAGCACTTTCCTTTTCACTTTAGGAATTTTACGAGGAATACTATAGCTTATTATTGAAGTGTTGATTCATTTGTATGGTTTAAGGGATATTTCCATTAAGTGTTGATCCATAGAACCTCCCTACAACACTATTGTCCCACTTCAACTCAGTATTTTGACCTTGAAACCCAATGATCCAAGGGTATCAAGGCTAGACACATAAATCACAAGTCATGTATCTTCCATGTTGGTCCTAAGTGGATGATTTACTATGGTTTCTTATACTTGTCTTTCAATTGAAAAAACCATTGACAAACTCAAATTTTTTTAACTATATATTGGTGTTTCTTGCATTCAATATTCACATTTTCAAAAGCATTAATAATTATGGAAAATTTCCATATTTGAAAATTCTTTGATATTTCCTTACTATGGGTGTTCACTGTTGGCTCACCATCTTAAACAAACTCAAAAAATACTCAGAAATAATTTTAGCAGAGGAGAAATGGGATTTGCTACAGATTTTTCATTTTGAGGTTTCTTGGAATTAATTTGTATATGCATTCAAATTCTTGGAGACCAAATATCACTCCAAAGTTGGTGGTTCTCACTAAAATAAAGCATTTGTTACACTTAGAAATAATTCTAGCAGAGGATAAATGTTATTTCCCACATATTTTTCATTTTGAGAGTTTTTGACACTAATTCGTTTATGCATTCAAAGGCTTGGATACCAAATATAAATCCAAAATTGGTGGGTATTGCTAAAATAATGCATTTGTTTCACTGTTGGATCACCATCTGAAACAAACTTAGACAACACTCATAAATACTTTTAGTAGAGGAGAAATGGGATTTCCTATAGATTTTTCATTTTGAGGGATTTTGGCATTAATTTGTTTATACATTTAGAGGCATGGAGACCAAATATCAAACCAAAATTGGTGGGTCTTAAATAACACATTTTTTCAACTCCATAAGAACTCGACGCCTCAAATGGAGTCATAGGGTTGAAAACAAACGTTCAATGGTGGTTCCAAGGTAGAGTTTGGGAACATAATAGATATAGATAGGTTTCTTGCAATCACTGAAGTAGCATGCTTTGCATCACCCTCTGTTCTCTCAACTCATGTTGCATTTCAATTTGTCATACATAAATCTCAAATGTTAATTAGGTGTCTTCCACAACACCTGTGAATAAAATTTCCAATATTTATATCATACAAAGAGATGATATTAAACAAACAAAGAGGTTAATCCATTATGTGAATCGATCCATAACACCCCGGTTTTGATCCCGTTTGTATTAGATATATATGATGTAAATATTGTAATTAATCATGGTGTGGAGCTAAAGGAAAAATCCCCACCATTGATTTAGCATTTTATGTTTTGATGATTAAAATCAATGCCGATGGTATTTTGTGCTAGTCGACACATTATAATTTTGGACATCATATAAATATGAAAATTAATTAAAAACCCACAACTAGCTACGTCAATGTAACACATAATGAGATGGGGGCATGATTTCCCAATGATAGGGGGGGGGATTTTTAACCTTGAGCCATTGGGGAAAAGCCACATGTCAAAATAAAACACACCAAAAAAGTATGCCCATTCCCTCATGCATTCATGTTTTCATCTTCCCTCACACTTTGGAGAGCGGCGGGATGTTTTTGATCATCCATCCTTCACGTTTTCAGTTTTTTCCTTAGTGTGCATGCCCAGTCCATCATTTGGATCTCACCAAAACGTTGTGGTCCATTTTGATCATTCTCTATTCCATTCTGTTCATGCACGTTGTGCGTTCATCCTTATTGCATAATTGTGTTTTGTTCTGGGTCGATTTCCTATTGTCACCATCCTCAGGCATGCAAAGGTTCTAGGTCTCCTTTGTTTGCTAAACGAATGAGCAATGGAGATCACTCGATTTTATGAGAAAAAGTGGTTATCTGTGGTGTCCTCAGTGTTTTTTTGCAATGGTCTCCTTTGTCACAGAGTGAGTGGAATCCTATTTTGTTGTGTTGACATTGTGGTTTGCTGTGTGTGCCTATTTTTCCTTGGTCTGAACTGGTTTGGAGTGGAATTGGGTCTGAACTAGCTTGATAAACCTACTGTAGGAAGGAACCTCGCAAATAGATCTATAGGGGATGGTTTTATTCTTTGCACACCCTGAACAACACTGGAATGGAATCCATAGCCTTAGGGACTGTGTAGCAGAGAAGGGGATGCTTCCTTGTGATGGGTGTGTATATTCTTTAGGATCCAAGCCAATTTAGTGCAGGTGTCCATAACTGGGTGGTTTAGTAGTTCAAGATTTCCAACTCCTTTGCAGCTTGATAAACCCATCTGTTAGTTGGCTTGGCTGATCCTTAATGTGAATGTTGGCTTGGTTGATTAGCCTGATAAACCCAACAATATATTGGCTTGTTTGTTTGTAGCCAGATAAACCCAACTATGTTGGCTTGGCTGAGTTTTGTTGTATCCTTGGCTATGTGTGAGCCTGCTAGTGTTCCTTATTCCTTGTGGGAACCATGCCCAACTCGGGGGTGGCAGTGCTACTGAGATATTGATGAGCGCACTGGCCTATGTTTGGGTGGAACGTTGTAGTGACGTAGCTGGTTGCGAGACAAGCGTCTTTCAAGATAAGTGTTTCATGTGTGTAATCTATGCAACTATATTTTGTTTAATGGATTGTGATGCACATGTTCAATGCTTTGATGAATGTATTTTCTTCTGCTATATATTGCATGTTTTACACATCTGTGTATGTTTTCTTTCAATGTATTTTTAAATTATGTTATGGGGATTAGATTGCCAGATTGGTGATGGCCTGAATGACCAGATATTCCCAAGGCTTCTGTTAATTGGTTGAATTTCCTTCTGCAACTTGCGAGATGTGGAAACGTCCTTCTGTAAATTCTGTTCCCCACAGATTTCCTTCCGCAACTCTCCTTTCCCCAACTTGTGGGATGCAGGATGCAGGATGCGGCTTCACATATCTCTCTTTCCACAACTTCCATTTCCGCAATGGTGTATTCCTCATGCAATATGCCGACTCACAATTTCCATATTTCCACGATTCCACAAATTGAGGCTTTCTACATCGTTGATTCTTGCGGGTTGATTCTCAACCATTGATCTGCTCCCAGATGTGGAACAGATTGTGATCATTGATGTTTCATCGTGATATTTCTCCGTTGTTCTGATGCCAACATGAATCAGAAGACTAGATAAAAAACCCCAACTTCGAACCAGTAAACTAATTTGTATTAGCTTTTTTAGGATAGACAAGTTCTGTCTTTAGCGAACCTCCAAATTTAGCGATCTACTAAATTTTCCTCCCTTTTGGAAGCGTTGCGCAATGTTTGTTTTCGTAGTTCGGAAACCACATTTTCGCAATTCAAAATTCGCCTCCCCGCAAGTTAGTCTCTGCAATAGGAGTTCCCACAATTTTGATCCCGCAATTTCTATTCCTCACGTGGGTTGTGGGATGCACTTCTGCGTTTTCAAAAGTTTCGCTCCATAATTCTCCACCTGCAAGGTTCTGTCTGCATCGTCAATCAATTGCAGGATGGCACAGAACCATTGATTTGGTTTCATATGCAGGATGAACATTCCACTGTTGATTCCTTCTGCGCTCTTTTTCCACCGTTTGATCTGTTCATAGATATGGTTTCCCTGTACGCGAATTGATCACTACAAGGATCAATTTTTCCTACAAATTCTCTGCAAATTAATTATAGACTCTTATTTGGATTGAATCGTAATAGAAATTTAACATCTATAGAATTAAATCAAGTCCATAACCCATCATACACACATAGATTGTAAATATCTGGTTTTTATTCAATAAGATCAAAATTTTGGATAAAGGGCATTCACCCTCTTGATGTTCATACAATCACTCATTCAATCCTCACATTCACTCATCATTCCCTCCTTTCTGATATATTACATTCAAATTGATTTATAGCACTTTTGAAAACTATCAGGTCCGGCTAAGTTGGATCTAAAAACATGATAAAAGAAAACCTAATAAAAAAAGATCAATCCTTGAGAGATCCACACAAGGATCAAGAAGAGCAAAGGAAAATCTGCCACTTATTGAAATTAAAAACTAACCCTATGTAATTATCCATCTAGAAACTCGATTACATGGCAAGCTGACTCAATCTGTGAGCTGAACGTTGAGCTGGATCGATCATAAGCTGGATGCTCCTACATCATACTCATGGGGAAGAAAATAATTCTCCATTAAGTCTTCAGGTTGTACATCATACTTGGAAATTTCTTGCTCTGTCATCCAGGATGCATCTTCAGTAGACTAATTTTTCCATTTGACCAGATATTGAAAGAAGGTTTTGTTCCTGGTCTTTCTTAAGATTCTTTTGTCAAGGATGGCTTCAATATGAGGCCGTTATTTCTATGGATTTTTTCCTTGCCAATATATAGCTGGATCATCTCTTTTTTAAGTCACACCATCTGGATGAACACCTACATCTTTAAAAAGATATAAATCTGAAACATTAAAAATTGGTGAAATCTGAAGGTCAGAAGGAAATTCAATCTCATAAGCAATAGAAGAAAACTTCCTTAGAACTTTACATGGTCCATTTTTTTTAAATTTAGTTTATTATAAGTTCCTTTAGGGAACCTTTCCTCTTTTATATAGGCCATCACTAAATATCCATCCTAAAAATTCACTTCTCTTCTCTTTAAATCTGCTCTCTATTTATACTTTTCTGTACTTCCCTGTAATCTCTTCTTGATGGTTTCTTGTAGCTCATGCATACTAACTACAAAATATTCTCCCTCTGCACTTCTCTTTTCTTTCTTTCCCAAATATCTAAGTTCATACACACCCCTTGGATGTATCCCATAAACAATTTGAAAATGACTCATATCTGTACTGCTATTGGGTGAATCATTATATGCGAACTCAACTTGAGCTAAAGCCAAGTACCAAAATTTTGGATGCTCATATACCATACTTCTCAGTATATTCCCCAAGATTCTATTTACCACTTCGGTTTATCCATTAGTCTAAGAATAATGAGTAGAACTAAAACTAAGATTAGCCCCCAACTTCTTCCATAGAGTTCTCCAAAAATGACCAACAAATTTTGTATCTCTGTCAGACACAATACTCAAGGAAAATCATGCAACTTTACAATTTCTAAAAAGAATAAATTATAAATATTTGTTGCATCATTAGTCTTTTTGCATGCAATAAAATGAGCCATTTTAGAAAATCTATCTACCACAACATAAACTGAATCATGACCTCTCTGAGTTCTAGGTAAACCTAAAACATAATCCATGCTTATGGAATCCCAAGGCCTACCTGGGATAGGAAATGGTTGATATAATCCTGTGTTTTGACTTCTCGCTTTAGCATGTTGACAGATTCTACATCCCTCAACAATTTTTTTCACATCACACTGCATCTTTGGCCAAAAATAAAAATTACTCACCAGAGCAAAATTTTTGTCTTGTCCAAAATGTCCAGAGAGACCTCCACTATGCTTCTCCTGAATTAAATTTTCTCTTATTGAACACCTCAAAATACACAAATTAATGTTCTTGAATAGCAACCCTTCCTGCAACATATAATCTAACCGCCGGCTTCTGTTATGGATAACTAGATTTTCATAGGAAGCATAAATATCTTTGAAATCTACATCCTCCTTATACATAACAATTAAATTTTCAAATACCAAAGTACTGATCTTAATTTCTTGCATTACCAAACTTACCCTACTCAAAGCATCAACAACTTTATTGGATTTACCACTTGCATGCTTGATAACAAAGGTAAAGTTCTGTAAAAATTCTACCCATTTAGCATGCCTCTGATTTAACTTTGGTTGGCTATTTAGGAACTGCAAAGCATGATTGTCAGAATACAAAATAAATTCCTTAGGTATCAAATAATGTCTCCATTTTTTAAGAGATTGCACAACAACATATAATTCCTTATCACATGAAGAATAATTCTGTTTAGCTTCATTTATTTTTTCACTAAAATATCCTACTGGTCTTTGCTCTTGACTCAAAATTGCTCCCACTGTTGTTCCACTGGCATTTGTCTCCACTCAAAACACTTTATCAAAACTGGGCAAAGCCAAGACAAGATTCTAAGTTATTTTTTTCTTCAGCAATTTAAAATTCCTATTAGCTGCTTCAGTCCACTTGAAAGGATGTTTACTTCCTCTAAAATTATCTATTAAAGATGCACAAATCTGACTGAAATTCTTAATGAACTTCCAATAGAAACTAGCAAGTCCATGAAAACTTCTTACCTCAAAAGCATTTCTTGGAATCGACCAATTTAAAATTTCCTGCAATTTATCATAATCCATTTTCAGTCCTTCTTCTGAAACCATGAACCCAAAATAGACCAACTCTTTCTTTAGAAAACTACACTTCTTCAAATTAATTAGCAGCTTCTCCTTCTGTAAAGTCCTCAACACCAAATTAAGGTGCCTTAAATGTTATTCTTTGTTTTGACTAAAAATCAGAATGTCATCTAAACACACAATCACAAATTTTCCAGTAAACTCCTTCAAAAATTCATTCATTAATCTCATGAAAGTACTGGGTGGATTTGTAAGTCCAAATGGAATAACTAAACACTAATATAGACCATCATTAGTTTTAAATGTTGTTTTCCATTCATCCCCTTCCCTTATCCTAATATGATGATATCCACTTTTTAAATCTATTTTGGAAAAATATTTTGAACTACTTAAATAGTCCATCAGATCATCAAATCTGGGTAAAGGAAATCTATACCTGATAGTGATTTTATTAATTTCCATGGAATCGGTACACATCCTCCATCCACCATATTTCTTTGGACTTAGCATGGTAGGTATAACACATGGAATTAAACTCTCTTTCACCAATCCTTTCTCCAACAACTCCTGCACTTGCTGTTTGATTTCTTCATTTTCTAGAGGAGTCAATATGTATGTTGCTTTGTTAGGAAAACTTGCACTAGGTATTAGATCAATGTGATGAATAATACTTCTTATAGGAGGGAATCCACTTGGTAACTCATCCACAATAATATCAGCATGTTCATCAAGCAAAAATTTAACTTCATCTAGCAAATTATCTAAATTTGTAGAAGTTAAAATTACCTTTTGCTTATCAACAACAACAAATTCTAAATCTTCTTCTTTCTGAACTTCATGCAACAGTTCTTTTCCAGTCATCAGCAGAATGCTTGATCCTGAACTCTCCTAAACTGCTTCATCTTCCAAGGGTGACAAAGTATGTCTCTTCCCATCTTTCTCCAAAGAATATGTATTCTTTCTCCCATCATGAACCGCTTTTCTGTCATACTGCCATGGCCTCCCTAAGAGTATATGGCACACATCCATAGGAATTATGTCACACAAATTCTCATCCTTATAAGTACCAATCTAGAACTCCACATTACACTGCTCATTCACCAAGAGCTGATGACATTTTTGCAACCAGGACACTTTGTAAGGAGTGGGATGCTTCATCCTCTTCAATCCCAGCTGAGTCTACCATCTCTGTGAAAACCAAATGATCAGTGCTACCACTATCAATAACCATTTTACAACACTTACCTTGTGATTTACACCTTTTTCTGAGCAGACTTTTCCTTTGAGTTGGTTCATGTGCTTGCTTCTCTGTCTTCACCAAGACTCTCTTCAACATAAAAGCCTCTCCATCCTCTAGAGGGTTATCCACGTTTGTTTCTTCTTTTTCCTCTTCTCGAGCTTCTGCAACATTGACATTTCTTTGACTTGTAGATTTATTTCTTGGACAATCCCAAGAGATATGTCTAGTTCTCCACAAGTATAACATCTCACTTCTCTATTTCGACCTCTTCCTCTACCTCCTCTGAATCCTCCTCTCTGGAATGACTGACCACTCCTACTATAACTTTCAGACTCATCTTTAAAAGTCCTACGTCCTATGTTTGGAACACCCATGCCCCTTACCATGTTCTTTCCTCTGTTTCTCTGATTTTGTTTTCTTAGGAATTTATCTTCTACCTTTAGATCTACTTGATATGCATCTTCTAAAATTTTTAGATTAAATAGGATGATTTCATCCTGTATATCATACCTCAAACCATTGATATACCTAGATACTCTTTCTAGACCATCTTTTACATGTCCATATCTAATATTTAGTCTAAAAAACTCTTTTGTATATTCTTTTATTGGCATAGCTTTTTGTCGAAGGTTTTGCAACTTTATAATAAGATTCAACTGATAGTATTTAGGCATAAACTTAATTTTAATTTTATGTAGCATCTTATCCCAATAATCGATTTTTTTCTTACCTATTCCTTCTCTGTAAATCTCGAGCTCATCCCACTAGATCGTTGCGTCCCCCTTCAGTCTGGCAGTTGCATATCTCACTTTCTTCTTGTCTTATATATATTCAAAATCAACGTACTTATTCAGAGCATTTATCCAATCCATAAGTTCTTCAACATTTAAGTTACCTGAGTACATAGGCACTTCGATTCTGGGTCTGCCACTAGTCTTCATCAACATTTTCATAATTTTGACTTCTTGAGGGTCTTCTTCTTCTTCCTCATAGGATTCAGATTCAGCTTCTTTGTTACTGTCATTTGAATTGCTTAGTTGTTTCTTTCTTTCCATAGCTTCTAAACTTGCTTCCATTCTTCTCATATTTCTCTCCATTTCTGTTTCTGGAGGCTGTCTTCCTCGACCATGCCCTACATGCACTCAATGTGTGAGTCCTCTCCTTGGTGGAATTTTCTTCACAATCTCAATCTGTCAATTGAACAATTTCAAAGAATTCCTCTTCTTTTGCTCTAATACCATTTGATGCCAAGACGAATTAGAATACTAGATAAAAAACCCCAACTTCGAACCAGTAAACTAATTTGTATTTGCTTTTTCACGATAGACAGGTTCTAACTTTAGCGAACCTCCAAATTTAGCGATCTGCTAATTTTTCCTCCCTTTTGGAAGCATTGCGCAATCTTCGTTTCTGTAGTTCAGAAACCACTTTTCCGCAATTTCAAATTCTCCTTCCCACAAGTCAGTCTCCGCAATAGGAGTTCCCACAATTTTGATCCTGTAATTTCTATTCCACATGTGGGTTGTGGGTTGTGGGATGGACTTCTACATTTTCCAAAGTTTCGCTCCGCAATTCTCCACCCGCAAGGTTCTTTCTGCAATGTCGATCAATTGATGTATGGCGCAGAACCGTTGATTTTGGATTCAGATGCAGGATGAACATCCACCGTTGATTCCTTTTGTGCTCTTTTTCCACTGTTTGATCTGTCTAGAGATTTGGTTTTCCATTGCGTGAATTGATCACTAGAAGGATCAATTTTTCCTACAAATTCTCTGCAAATTAATTACAGACTCCTGTGTGGATTGAATTGTATTAGAAATTTAACATCTACAAACTTAAATCAAGTTCAAAACGCATCATATGCACGCAGATTGTAAATCTTCGGTTTTTATTCAATAAGATCGAAATTTCGGATACAAAGCATTCACCCTCTTGCTGTGCATACAATCACTCATTCAATCCTCACATTCACTCATCATTCCCTCCTTTCTGATCTATTACATTCAGATTGATTTATAGTACTTTTGAAAACTATCAGGTCCGGCTAAGTTAGATCTAAAACCTTGATAAAAGAAAACCTAATCGACAAAGATCAATCCTTGAGAGATCCACGAAGGGATCAAGGAGACAAAGACAAATCTGCCACTTATTGAAATTAAAAACTAACCCTATCTAATTATCCATCTAGAAACTTAATTACATGGAAAGCTGACTCAATATGTGAGTTAGACGTTGAGTTGGATCAAGCATGAGCTGGATGCTCCTGCATCACGTCGATCTCATTTGATATTTTTCTTTGTAGATCGTCGAATGGATCACTGATAGGTTCACAACATAATTTCAACCCAAAATCCGACACCTTGCATGTCTAAAATTTGACACTTCTCTGTCGCATTTTCGACACATACAATTTGTTTTCCATCGGCGGCGTAACGTCGGATCTTTGACATTCTACTAATGTGGGTCAAAGATCCGACACACTATTGTGTCACATATTCAGCCGTTTTTCCTTCCAAAGTGCCAATCAAAAT
Organism: Pseudotsuga menziesii; assembly: GCA_001517045.1. Lineage (NCBI taxonomy): Eukaryota > Viridiplantae > Streptophyta > Pinopsida > Pinales > Pinaceae > Pseudotsuga > Pseudotsuga menziesii. The sequence continues at coordinate 108,708 of LPNX011050172.1, forward strand.
TGCATAAACCGTCGAAAATCTGACGTCCTCCAACCCTTGAAGCGTCGGCCTTTCGACGAACAGAAGTGTCAGAGGAATAGCGACACCATCGGTATTTTTATCCAGAGAGTGTCGGAAATCTGACGCCATCCGACACTGGAAGAGTTTGCCTTTCGATGGGAAAAGGGTCGGTGGCATGGTGACCGCGTCGAATATCTAACGTGGTCCGACACTTTAACCGTTGGTCGTCCGACGGGTGGAAGCGTTGGAGTCATGACACAACTGTTGGATGGGTTTACCGAAGTGTTGGAAAAGCAACGCCTGTTGGTGGATTTAAAAAAAAAATCCAAATATTTCACTTACCCCCACATGGTTTCAGCCTAGAATTTGACCACTGAAGGAAACTTGTTTGGACCAGACATTGGTGAGTTTACAAGTAGCTCAGATGATCGAGCAAAGGTTAATATGTGGAGTGTGTCAAAGGGCTCAAAGAGAGAGTCTTTACATTCAAAATTGTCAGACATTTTTGGGAGATGAGTTTGAGAATACAAGTGAGAACAAACTTGAGTTTGAGAATATAGGTAAGAAGAATCAACAAGTTTTTGAACAGTCAGTGATGGATTTGAGAGAAAACACTAAAGAGCTACCAATTTTGTCAAATTTCTCTGAGCAACATGGTTCATTGTTAGCGGTCAATTCCTCCTCAGTCATGGATTGCAGGCCTGCATAAAACAAGTATGTTGAGTATGTTCCCATGATTGGGGCCTGTTCCAGTAATGGTACCTCACCATTATTATGAGATTTTCCCCTGTATAAAAGATAGCTATTAGAATTGACCCTGACTGAACTATCTTAAATGTTGTTTCATATAAAACCCCCAAAAAATTAAAAACAAAACTAAGTTTAAACTTGCAATACCTTACTCTCTTGCAGAAGGTGTTGATGTCCTTGTCTAAGGTATCAAGAAGACTAATAGCTTGTATAACAATGTTATCCACTCTATTGACATTGCATTTCAAGTTGGCTCTGTTGTAGCTGTGCCCAAGACCCAATTGAGCCTTCTCCAAGTCTATGTGATTCAAGATATGTGATTTCAACTCAATGGCAGACAAGCTTTCTAAATATACTTTGTTGTTATAGAAGGGTACCTAAACCAAACAAGAATTTAGAAAAGTCACTTCCTATCTAATTCAGAAAATACTTGTACTAACAACCACTTAATGGCAGATTAGCTCGGAGTCATAGCTGAGGGATGTGGACACTGGTTATGCTCGTCTTGCTGCATTGTTGGTTTAGATATTAGGACTCTTTTGATGATTCTGTATTGATGACAAATTGAGTATCCTAGAGAATACGTAAGGAAGACTTTTAATAGTTTTCTTAAATTTCTTTTTTTTTGAATGATGGACAACAAAACAATATCCAGCACACTTGAGTCCTCGCAGGACTAGTCAAATGTATATTTTTATTTTTTCCTTGGGAATATAAAATATAGTGATTTTAAAACACATGTCAGAGAACAAAGAAATCATGGATCTGATATAAATCTAAGTAAATAAACAAATCCTTTTACCTTTCAGTATAAATATGTTTCATGAGTCCTAACTAAAGAATTAAAAGACACTTATGGGGAATTGACCTCAACTTGACAGCTGTTAGAATTGACCCTGACTGAACTATCTTAAATGTTGTTTCATATAAAACCCCAAAAAAAGTAAAAACAATACTAAGTTTAAACTTGCAATACCTTACTCTCATGCAGAAGGTGTTCATGATGTCCTTGTCCAAGGTTTCGAGAAGACTAATATCCTGTATAACCATGTTATCCACTCTATTGACATTGAATTTCACGTTGGCTTTGCTGTAATGTGCCCAAGACCCAATTGAGCCTTCTCCAAGTCTATGTGATTCAAGATATGTGATTCAATTACAGAGCTCTGTTTACTCATTTTTGCATGATTCCTCAATGTCAAAACTAAATATCCATTCAGTTGATGCTATGACCCATTTTGCTCCAAACCAAGCCAGGATTACTACATATCAGCACTATGTACATCCATCAATTACAGTTACCTAGGATATGTATGAACAGAATTTGTCAAGCACATGCAAAAATATTATAAATGGACAAATAGAAGAAAACAATGTGGTTTAGACATTCCTTAATTTCTATACTCAGATTTATAAAACGATCACATTTTGTCTCTTAGGAGACAAGTCACTAATGAAACAATGGACATACCTGAGAGAGAGAGAGATAGGTAGTTGTAGGGCAGAGTGAGACAAATATAGACCACAAGGTCACGCATCAATACTTTCAACCTCAAAACATATATAAAAAACAAAAAAATCTATTTGCAGTTGCAACAGCTGTCGACCCAACGACTCTCCACCCACAAAATGAAAAATCCCTAATCAAGGTTCTACACCCAGCTTGATGAGATTCAAACCAGATTTAGTTAATTTTTTTAGGCCTTTCTGGCCACAAACAACTGCACCTAATTGGACTAAATTTTTAACAGCTACACTTATTGCCTCATGGCTTGGGGCTTGAGGTCCAAACTCCACTCAGCGACATCCATCCATAGTATCTATATTGACCAAAGAAACACCTTATCCTACTGGCCTGCAAGCAACAAATACAGCAGAGACAACAATTTACCTTCCCAAAGCTAAATCACTATGTATCTTTGCTCAACTGCCTTTCAAAGACAACGATTCCCTCTATCGTTACTTAGACATCAAAATAATGACAAGTGGATCCCTGGGAGAGGCTGGCAATGCAGGAAAAACATTGATCTCCCTTATAACCTAATTTATCCAAATTTATCATGCATTTCCCTTTGTAATTTATTATATAGGCTTTCCATTTTTATGCTTTGTGTTGCTGTTGTGTTTTCTACAGGGTGGGAGCATGAGTTTATAGCATCCAATCCTTTTGCAGCTAGTGAATCCCTTTATTTTCCTAGTGAGATGGAAACGGAGCATTTATGAAAGATTTATTTATAAGAAGACCAATGATCAGTGGGTCAATGCCTTTGATGCAGTGAATGGAGTCTATGAAGGCTTTGGCTACTAAAACAAATAGATATTGAAGTCGAGATATCTCACGGTCTAATAATAAAGTATTTGCCGGAAGAAGAGAAACTCTATAAGGCTTCACAGTTTCTTTTTACTACAAGAAAACATAATTTTCTATTATAACCAGCATCGATGGCTAAGTATTAAGCACATCGATTACCATCTAACTACTTTGTATTAGCTATTATGCACAGGGAAAGGAATTCCTTATTGTCTATGACTTCGTACAAAGAGGCAATCTTTAAGAGGGCCTTCATATTGAAGAGCATAAACCAATGATTCCATATAAATATTGGTTTACAATGGCTGTGGAGTTGTAGGAGCATTAGATTGGCCACTTTTGACAAGCAAAATGAATCCCACGAAAAAGTTGATCACAAAAATAAATTGTATGTTTTTTCAAAGTTTTTGCTTAAAACTTGTACTCTAGCTTTGTTAATGCATTCTAATGATATAGGCTTGCCTATGGATTCACAGGGGAAACTTATCAAATATATGACTATTTCTTCTTTGGATTTATGGTAAAATGATGGGTGAATTCTAGGGTTTCATGCACATGCAAGATTGATGATAGCATTGTTGGAAGAACACAAGCACAAGGAGGATCTAATGTTTTCTTGGTTGTTCCATTGGTAAATTTTGGTGAAATTATGCTTCTATGGATTGAATGGTGGTTGTAATGTTGCGTTTTCTCTGAATTAGGGATTTTTACCAGCTTTTGTCAACTTTTACATGTTATAAAACATCCTCTTGACGGATTTTTCTCTTGTTTATCCTTAGATCTCTGAATTTTTCCCTAATTAGGATCCTCCAACAAACCCTAGAGGTAAATATAGTAGTATTTTAGGTGTAAATATACGCATTTGCATGGTTAGTGTAGTGTTAGATTAGATCTGCGGTTTTATAAACTAGAAAACCTTAGAAATTTATAAAATTCAATAATCCAAAAATAACAACAATTTTTAAATTATAAGCCACCCTGAAATTTTGGTCTGCCTATTTAGCCCTAGATCCTCTAGTGTGTCACCTATATTCTTGTCTACATCCATGAACTTGAGAAGCAACCTTAAAAAACCAGTCAAAAGTCAGAGTTAGGGTTTCATACTTGACATGTTTCAGGGGTTGGGATAATTTGGCCTTGATAAAAGGTTACTTTATGCCTTACAACAAACCCATTTAATTGTTTAGTAGGGAAATCTAGGAACTCTTTAATTACTGATCAGTGTTAGTATCATTTCTAGCCCTAAAAACTATCAAAAAGACCTGAAAAATTAACCAAGTTAGGGTCATATTTGAGTTATGGGGAAATCTCAACAATATAATTGAATTATGCCTTCCAAAAGAATTCTTTTTAGGCTAAGAAGTACTTGTATAAACCCTTAAAAGGATGGTTAACTCAGTTGGGAATTCATGTTGATATACCAATGTGTACAATGGGGTGAAAAGTTACAATGGAAACTGAAAATACCAATGTGTACCATGCCCAACTCACAACCTACAGGGATAAGCACAAATATAAACATAGGTTTACCACTGCACAATAAACCATTAAAGGTGAACAAGATATGAGATTAATAAACAAATTACAAAACTACTGGAGAAAGATAATCTGGGGCAGATAAAAATATACTCATGCAGAATAATAGGGAAACAACGCTTCAGATACCATTTTCCTCACAAGTCTATCTATATTTTTCTGTCTTTTGACCTTTGATATTCCCATCAAACTCAAATTCCTATCAAATTTCTTGTAATGAAATGCCTACATTTAATTTTGTTGTCCTAGCTATATGGTATTGGTAAAGTATTACCAAGGGGCCAGTTATCAAGATAAATCAAAATATTTAAGGTAATTTTTTAGATCAGATATAACAAAGTTCGCCTCTATGTATGGTAATCGTCATCATCAACTAAATGTATGTGTGTGCACATGCATAAATACCCAATACACAGCTCAATCAAACAAAAGAAAACATATTTATACCTTGATTTCTGGATCTTCACACTATCTTCTTATGCTTTACCTTTCAAAACATCATTCAACATACTCCATTTTTTTTCTTGTTGCAATAGTTTCATGTTAGGCCCCATCAAATATATTTATGTTTGTTTATGAAAATAACAAAAAAAATCTAAATAAATACAATTCTATTACAATGTAAATTACAATACTATTCAACTATTCAAGTAAATTAGTTGTTAAGAATATATCACCTGATAAAACATGGATAACCAAAAATACCTTGTATATAAGGCCATCGATCCAATCAAAACTCCATTTCTTGCCTCTTAACTATGGAAATATTTCTCAACGCTATCTGTAACAAGTTCCAATGGAGGAGTCAAACAACAATAGTGAAAATTACACAATAAAAATATAGAAATAGATGTTTTTTAATGTATTCTTCCTTACCATTCATTGAGCTCCTCTTTGTTTAGAGAATAATTTAATATTCTCTACTAAACATGACCAACCACGTGAAGGTGGAAGCTCTTATGGCCCCTCCCCCCCTCACATCACTCTCAACTCCCCAAACCCAATGCCTATACTTGCAAATAACAATTTATTTCACTATTTCACAATGCAAATAACAATGCATCTACAATGAAAATTATTTCACTCAATAGTTGAAAATGCTTTCATTAAATCATTCTTTAAGACATTCATTAAACCATTCAATCATTCAACAACTGAAAAAACCATTCATTAACTCATTCATTAAAACATTAATTTAGTCAATGGCAGAAAAAAAATATCAGTAAACAATTCAGTAAAGCATTCATTCATGAAACAGAGGAAAAAAAACATTTTTTTTTTTATATAAATAAGAATTACTCAAATTTTTTTTAGTCACTTCCTTTTTATTTTTCTTCTCTTTAAATACTTAGTTAGAGTCACATCTTTGGGAATCTGATCATCGGTATCCCTACTAGTCTGCTCACAAGGTTGAACTTCAGGCGAGGGGCGATGAATTTATGCAATAATGTCAAAATATTTCATTAATATATTTATATTTTGATAAATACGAGTAATTCATTTAAAAAACATTACGAATGTGTGTTTTTACCTGCCATGTGCACATCAACATGTTCAACATTATCTCGTACTAGCCCAACCTATTCCGTGTTATGATTTGCAGCTACATGCTCTGTAGTTGAATTATGTAGAATTAGAATTAATGTTCATCATCTGCAATGGTCTATAAAAAACAGTAGCACATTAATAAATTCATTACCAGGATGAGAATCATGATCTTCGTTTGGTTGGTCATGTACTACATCATCGACATGAATGGGATCATTACTTTCCTGCACAAAAAGGAATAAATAATTTACGCTAGTTTATTTATAAGGAACAAATTGCATGAGCATTAATAAATTATCATTAAACTATACAGTTTTCACATACCTGGGCACCAGATGGATCAGCAAAAGATCGTGCAGTATTCATAGACAAGCTTCTCCGGTGTTCAACAACGGCGTCAAAGCCATGTTCGAAACCAAGCTTCATGTAATCCGCACTGGGCAATTCTTTGAACCGATCGAGCTTCATATTTGCATGATGTCATTAATTTTAAATCCTTTTGTCAGAACAAAACAAAAATAGTAATCTGTATGATATTTGCATGCGGATTCGGGTTTTGTGATACTTACATATCGGGTCGTCAAGTTGGAGTAACCACCAGGCCCAAGCTTGTGTTGGCAAATTTTTTCAATTCTTGCCTTTGTGGCCTTAGATGTGTTCGAGATCCTAATTAAGTTTTTAAATACATTAGTCGATGTACCAAAATTGATATAAAGACTAGTAATAGTAAGGCTTACCACTACATTTTGGAATGTAATGCATACCTCCCTGTTCCACCTGGTGGTATCTTTCCTGATTTTCTCAGGCCCTTCTCTTTTCCATATTCCATCAGGGCTTTCCACTCCATATATGGAATCATTGGAGGGCACTCATACCTAGGGTTATTTTCTAGGTGAACCCTATATTGGTCTCGGACAATCTTTAGATGTTTTCCAGCCTTCTGTAGTACCTTCGATGTATCAAAGGTATATTTTCCGAACAGACTAACCAAGTGATTAGCCAAAGCATCCTTTAAAGATTTTGGCTGCTTGTTCCACATTGTGTGGATGGTGGGCCCGAAGATCTCCAAGGACAAATCATTCATGTGTTTATAAAATATATCATTTCCTGCAAAACATTATTGCCATCATTATTCAACATTAGAAAATATTATCGGTATATTAGACACAAATTATAAAAAATAAATTGAACAATCTATAATGACCTAGAATCCTCTCTATCTTTATTGGAACCACTTCTTCATTCACAAAAAATGTACACTTTATTGAACCAGTGCTAGTCACATGAGAAGATCCAGGAAATGCTTCCACATCTCTATCTAGCCCTGCATCCACCCCTTCTTCTGCAGCATCTGTTGTGGGTAGGGAAACATCGGCTGCACCCTCTGCTGCCCTCGGTGGTGTCGCAGAGTGTGTTGCCGATTGTTCAGTGGACAATATGGGAGCAGTATGTGGTGTACATGGAGTGGTTTGTTCACTGGGACCAACATTGCCTTGAACACCACTGATAATATCCATAGCACGCTATAAATTAAACCCGTTGTATTATAAGTTCAACAACATATAAAATCAAATATTATAAAGTTTTTATAAATGAATTTACATTTTTATTCGATAACTTATGTCTACTTGTTTACGTTGCTATAACAACAATTGAATCCTTTGTTCGAGCCCTTATGTTGGAACTTCCAATGTCAGACGAATCAGTTCCTCATTTTGTTTTCCCCTTGTCCTTTGTAGCACCCTCAATGGGTCTGCAGACTCTCTAATTTCACTATCTCTCATCAACTGAGAGACCTCATTCTGTAAAGAGTTTTGAGATGTCGTTTGATAAATGGAATCCCCTGTCTGCAATTGAAATATATAAAAAATTGCGTAGTCTTTGAAAATATAGTGTGCGCAAATAATTATATTAGGGATTACATATAGGATTACTTGACGCCTAGCCGAGGGCATGGTCTAATCAACAGATGGGATTTACCTCGATCAACCACATGCAAAAAAAGTAGAGAACATTATGACAATGAACGCAATATGTATAAGCTAACAAATACAGAACAAAAACAAAAATAAACACTATGATACATGTTTTATATGTGTACAATTTTGAAGTATTTAGAATGTGGAATTACATTTAGGTTAAATGGTTTCCTTGAGTCTCCAGTTGTCTGATCAATAGCTAGGGAGTTTCCCTGGTCAATCTGCAAAAAAGGTAGACAACATTACCATCATGAATGCAACCATAAAAATGAAAGAATACATAAAAAAACAAACATAATGCGTCACAATAAACATGTTTATGATTTTAAAGTATTTGAAATGGAGAATTACATTCATTTTTGGCTATTGCCATGATGCTGTAGTCGGCTGATCAATAGCCGGTTGGATTCCCTGATCAACACTCTGCATGGAAAATCGATAATATTATATAAACAAACCTAATATACTAATGAAAATACATAACAACGTATCTGTATGTCCATCCTAAATTTAATATTACATTGGAAATATCGATGTATACCTACTTCCTTGACTCAGGTCGACAAACATCTACGAAGATGGAGGTGCCCCTGAGAGAACCCTACATAAAAAACATACTAAAAGTTACATAAGGAAACATGAAAAGTAGACAATTTCAATTATATGCTAACAAAAATTCCTATAGATTTTTAAATAATTAATAAAAGGGTGGTTAAATTGTTTGTTGTACCACAACCATACTAACATTGTTTGTATCTACACGATTCAAATTGTAATCAATAAGCAGTTCTTTGCCAGCAACTATTGATTTAATTGCACATACAAAGACACGGTTTCCTTCACGCGACTCGAATATGCAGTTGGGTTGCTTTAATGTAGACCTTGGGTGTGTACTGTTTATAAACCCCGCAATATTACCAGTTGTTTTTGGCCTTCCATCCATGTATATCGTTGCTCCTTTATTTTGAGCTTTGTATTTCAGTTGTATATAATTCGCTGACAACCCATATCTACGCATACTTCATGTATATTGGACCAGGTGCATCCAATCACTGTAGTTGTAACAGGGTCCAACATACTCCATCAATTTTGTACATCTACCGTATCCAACCTTTATGCCGTCCATGCAAAACAAGCCCAATCCATGTAATGAGGACGGTGCAATTCTATATATCCTCTCATTCACAAAAAAATCAGTGTTTACTTTAGGAAGATCGCTAGGCACCCATTGTTTCACTAGGTGTTGGTACCTTAAGGGAACGTCGATGTCTCCCATTGTCTCATCATCATAGGAACATGACCCCCCTCCTTGGAGAAAAAAATTCATGCGTTTGTCGAATTTTCTTCTAATCTTCTGACATCTAGTTAATCTAGCCCGTGTATACCTACTGGATGTCTCATTTTCCTCTATCCTTCCCAAACTCCCTTCGCCGGAGGAAGACAGGTTTGAAAAATACCTGTTTGGTTCTACCTGCACCGTGGCCAATTTTTTTTTTGGCATAAGCATAGCAAAATACCAGCAAAAAAACGTGGAAAGAATTATAAGAAAAAAAACTTGGAAAGACTTGTAAGCCAATAACTTGTTAAAGAAAAATATTGTCAAGAATTATTTTGGTTAATAGGTGTGGGCTTTGGTAGCCCTAAAAATTCTAATGTATGCCCCTCTTTTGGTTACATACAAGTCTCCATTCTAAATTATTGCTTGCATTGCCTTTTGCCAACATGAATTGGGTAGGCTTCATAAGCTTCATATGTATGCTTGTGGCCATTGTACTTCAGGCTTCCAATGTTGTCAAGCTTGAGACGATATGTTATGCATATGCATCACATATAACACTGCAATTTATGCCAATATATGTCTATACAAAACCTGGAGGTTCTCCTTTAATGGACTATCTCCTTCAAAGAACATATCTCCTTTAAGTGGTTTTTAGTTTTCCCATGAATGATTTTGTGATGTTGTAGATGATTATCCATTTTACCTAATATGTTTTATGATCTTTTCCATGTTTTCTAGGGTGCACATACTTGTTGTTGATGGCTTCTTTTGCTTGAAAGTTGAACTGCCTAAAAGTGCAAAGATCTCATCTAGGACCCTTTAAGAGTCATAATAACAACTATTGTTATAGGATTTTATTCTTCAAATGAAACATCAAAACCATACTTATTGTTTAATATTTGTGTAGGGATGTTTTTTTGATCTCTCCCATAATTTATGATACTAATGGGATTGTATGCAAAAATTTATGTATGCCCTAAGAAATCTTATGTATGCCCCTCTTTTAGTTACATACAATTCTCCATTCTCACTTATTGCTTTCATTTCCTTTTCCTAACATTGCCTTTTCCTTTTATTGGCCTAACCCCTTTTCAACAATAATAGTTGCAGATTTAATCAAGTGTTTGTCTACCGAGGTGGCTGAGTCAACCGAGTTGACTCCCAACCGATCTAACTCGGCCTTTGAAACGATTGGAGTGACAAGTTTGGTACCGAACCAATCAAATCAGGGTATGACTGAATGGATCGGTAACAAAATGGTCAATTCGTCTCAATCCATACTAAATTGACCAGGTGAATGTGGGAATGCATAGGCCACACACATGACACTTCAATTCAAAAAAAAAACCTAGAAATATAAACATCTAGACTCTAAACCTACTTCATTGTTGAGTCAATTAGGTTTGTAGGATTCCTATACATCATAACACTATTTGGAGTAAAACACAACTTGCTTTGTAGGCCCTAGATGCCACCCATGTGCACAATAGTCAATCTATAAAGAAGCCCCCGAATAAAAAGTTGTTCTTCACAAAATAGGGCATGAACCATGTGAACAACCTTCCAAGTGGACCAGTTCAATGAGTAACCTCCAAGCATGTAATATCTCTCATGAAATGGTGTATAAAATAGTGTAAGCATGCTTCAAATGATCACCTTCTCCTTTGGTAGGGCTGAACACTGCCCTTATGCATGTGTCTCCAAGGGTGAATGTTCCTCAAATAATGAGAGAAGGCCTTCCTCTAACAATAAACCAGTACACCAAGGTGGATTGGCCCTATTTAGGCCTTCCAGAACAAACTTGGTATTTTCAATGTCACACTAGGAGCAATGTTGGGCAGTCCTATGGGCATAAAAAACTCTAGAATCAAGTATGAGCATCAAAGGGATAAATCTAAGCACTTTACAGTAATGGACAAATAATGATGTTGAGTTCTTGGAGATCCTGTAGAGTGTATGTTTTAACCTTTGTGCAAACCTGTGTATGAGTTTGAGCCAACATTTACATCCACTCTACAGGATCTCCAGAGAACTAACATCATTATTTTTCCATTAGTATAAAGGAGATGTACTAGAACATTTTCCTGTACATGTTGATTTTACTGTTTAGTTGAACCTAAATGAGAAACAAAGAGGAGCACTAAGAAAGCTACAACACTTTTCATGCGCGTCAATGTGCGTGCGCATCAAAGAGTTGTAGCTTGCTTAGTCTCCTCTCTATTTCGTTTAACTTCTCCGTGAAATCAACAAGTCCTCACAAATGTTCTAGTACAATTCATTTACAGTAATGGACAAAGAGTGGACATTTCTAGATCTACTACTTGGCACGTTCAGGAATGAAAATAATGTTTTAAATACATTTATATCAGTCTGTAATATTTGCTGATTCTAAAGCTGATGATTAAGAACAAACTTGGTATTTTCAATGTTACACTAAGAGCAATGTTGGCCAGTCCTATGGGCATAAACAACTCTAGAATAAAGTATGATCATCAAAGGGACAAATCTGAGCACATTGGGAGCATTCTGAAGGTCACACTAAACAATAAAGCATCTCAAATCAGCTATAATTAGGCCAAATTTCAGATCTGGGCACATTGCAACAATAAAAGATGATCATCAATGGCAATAAGAGGCGGTCTTTGCAATTCTGGCTGTGAAAATGAGAAATCTATGGGTGAAAGCAACCCTAAAATCTCATTCATATGCCTTATAGCATCATCCACATGAATTCTGGGCACAAACAAACCTGTTTGGCAGTAAAAAAAGGGTATGAAGCAAGTCTATTACACCATATTGGGCACCCTTGTGCACTTATCCATCATCGAACAGGTGTACCTCTAAATCTGGGCCAAATTGGAGGGTTAAAAGGAAGTTCTTGGCATCAATAGCCCTATGAAAAGTGATGAACAATGGAAAAACTGGCTTTCAGAAAGCCATTGAATATGCTAATGCTTGGACTATAATAGACCACCTTGGTTGGACACTAATGCAAACCCGTGTATGAGTTTGAGCCAACATTTACATCCACTCTACAGGATCTCCAGAGAACTAACATCATTATTTTTCCATTAGTATAAAGGAGATGTACTAGAAGATTTGCATGTTCTTGTTGATTTTACTGTTTAGTTGAACCTAAATGAGAAACAAAGAGGAGCTTGGTTAGTCTCCTCTCTATTTCGTTCAACTTCTCCGTGAAATCAACAAGTCCTCGCAAATATTCTAGTACAATTCCTTTACAGTAATGGACAAATAATGATGTTGAGTTCTTGAAGATCCTGTAGAGTGGATGTTTTAACCTTTGTGCTACTCTGAAGTGCATAAGCCAACACTTCAGAGGCATATTTCCCAGTGGCAACCTACAACAATCATATATATATATATATAATCCATGGTGGTGAAGAGCGGACATTTACAGATCTGCTACTTGGCACATTCAGGAATGAAAAGAATGTTTTAAATACATTTATATCAGTTTGTAATATTTGCTGATTCTAAAGCTAACCAACTATTTAAACCACAAAGGTCATCTTATCGTGTTAATTGTAAGAGGGACAAAAAAATCAGACACAATGAAAATTGACATAAAATGTTCAAATAAAAAATAGAGGACATCAAAATACCTAGTACTTGCTTCAAGACCCAAAGCATAAACCATAAGATTCATGATTGTCCATTAATGGAAAATTATTACCTAACCCAATTTCCAGTCAACTAAGCACCTCATGGTCGAATCATGCTATTGCAGCAGTCTGCATACACTCTTCACTTGAATGATGTTAGGATTGCCAAGAACTAACATCATTCAAGTGAAGGATGTATGCAGACTGATCTAGACATTATATCTCTACTCATTCGATTTACTACAAAGTGTTGTAGCTTGCTTAGTGCTCCTCTCTGTTTATCATTTGTGTTCAACTTCACCATGAAATCAACAAGTCCAGGCAAATCTTCTAGTACAATTCCTTTACAGTAATGGACAAATAATGATGTTGAGTTCTTGGAGATCTTGTAGAGTGGATGTTTTAAACTCTTCACTGCTACTTTGTAGTGCATAAGCTAGCACTTCAGAGGCATTTTCCCCAGTGGTAACCTACAACAATCATATATATATATATATATATATATATATATATATATATATATATAATCAATGGTGGTGAAGAGCGAACATTTCCAGATCTGCTACTTGGCACATTCAACAAAGAAAAGAATGTTTTAAATACATTTATATCAGTCTGTAATATTTGCTGATTTATTCCTTTTAGCTTGTCTTGATGATGCTTGTTTTCCCCTATTAATTTTCAACCCTAAGGAAACTCTAACTTGTTTTCCCATACTAATTTTCAACCCTAAGACAACCCTAAGGAATAAAATTGATCAGCTTCATAGGAATACTGGACAAACATTCAAAGGTAACACCTCTAATCTAGGAATCTTGACTACATCCACATCACTAACCTTCAACAGACTGAGAATTCAAGTCTAATACTGAAGTTGCTAATCCAAATAAGCAATAACTAAGAGAGATCAATAATATGATGGGATCATCCACCTCAATCATCCAAAGGATGTCAATAGCAACAGCACATAAAAGAATCAAGTGCTAAGGGCTAGATAATGGTGATGATTCCTGGTATTATGTTTCATTAGGTTGCAACATGGCAAACTTGTGAAACAAAATACCAAGAATTGTCACTGTTGCTTAGCTGAACACTTGCTATATTTTGTGAGATATAGTTCATGTGGACAGAGTTCTTGAACTCTGTCCTCATGGACAGTTTTGTTTGATGATGATATTAATAGGTATATTGTAGAAAAAAATTTAATATTTAAAAAAAATAGTTATTGTAAGTGGATTACTTCATTCAATCACTTAATGAAAATATCTGACATAGTCCAAGCTCTCATGGTGTTTAGAGCTTGGGAATTACTAGGTTAGGTTCGAGTTGCTTTCTAATATAAGGTTTCTATAATAAAATACCTTAAAGAATAAATCCATAACATTTGGCAGAATTCTGGCAAACCCCTATTGTCGCTACAATTTGGAAAATACTGGGTTAGGTTCAAGTTTCTTTCTAAGATTGACAAAATAAAAGTTGCATGCAAAACAATGTCATGCCAAAGGCCCTATAATATAGTTGTTTTGGAGAATAAATAGGAAGAAGACAGTCAGTGAGAGAAGGTACACATACCAATAATAATAATGTTGATATTACATCGAGATAGGTGAGGCATGTAAGCATGCATGTAGTGGAAGATGTAGGTACAATTATCAAAATAGTTTATTTAGTCAAACTTATTACCTTTCTTTTTTGCATTGACTTAGCCACTTTCTATTCACTAAATCTAAAATAGAAAATAAGTGTTGGCTAATAATGGGGACGACTCATGGTATTATGTTTCATGGGGTTGCAACATTGCAAACTTGTGAGGCATAATACCACGAGTCGTCATCGTTGCTTCATAGAACACTTGTTATCTTTTGTGAGATATAGTTCATGTGGACAGAGTTCTTGAACTCTGTCTTCATGGACAATTTTGTTTGACGATGATATTAATAGGTATGTAGAAAAAAAAAATATTTTATAATGATCTTCAATGATCTAGGGGTTAGGTTCTAGTTTCTTGATTATAACAAAACATGGCTCGGCAATCCTACTCGGGGTAGCGACTGATTTTCATCCTTCTCCAACAGACCGAGCATACATGTGAGCAAAAAAAATCTAACTATCGTGGCTATGGTGGAACTCAAATCCTTATCTAAACCTCCCTTACACAACAAGATTCGAACCTGAAATCCAACGTCATCTGACATTTCACACAGATGTGTCGGACAATAATCACTGAAAATAATGCCGATAAAAAAATATTTATATCACCGTTGAATATCCGACACAAAGGCGTTAGAATAGATACAACTATGTTCATCATCAGAAGACAGATGACAATTGATCAGCATCATAGGAATTCTGGACAAACCTTCAAAGGTAACACCTATAAACTAGGAATCTTGACTACATCCACATCACTAACCTTCAACAGACAGAGAGTTCAAGTCTAATACTGAAGTAGCTAATCCAAAGAAGCAATAAAAAAGATAGATTAGTAATATGAGGGGATCATCTACCTCAATCATCCAAAGGATGTCAATAGCAACAACACATAAAAGACTCAAGTGCTAAGGGCTAGAAAAGCTGGAAAGTTCCCTGATCAGTACATTCACCATCAGTGAATTCAGTAAACTGAAAATGGCTCAAGCCCAAGGTTAATGCTTCTTTGAATAAGCTATCAGCCTTAGTATTGTGTTCTCTGAATATGTGAACTTCTTTTAGCTGGATGAATTAAGGTTAACATGATAGAGCTGAAGTTGTTCCCTGATAGTGATCAAGTAACTAGCAAGTATTGGATGCATACACTAGAAAATATGTGGAATAAACCTCAATACATCCCTAAACTAAGACTGTCATTGAGAGAAGGTACACATACCAATAATAATAATGTTGATAGTATGTCGAGATAGGTGAGGCACACAAGCAATGCATGTAGCGGAAGATGTTGGTACAATAATCAAAATAGTTTATTTAGTCAAACTTATTACCTTTCTTTTCTGTGTTGACTTAGCCACTTTCAATTCACTAACTCTACAATAGCTAATAAGTGTTGGCTAATAATGGCAATGACTCTTGGTATTATGTTTCATGGGGTTGCAACATCGCAAACTTGTGAGGCATAATACCACGAGTCGTCCCCATTGCTTGGCTGAACAATTGTTATCTTTTGTGAGATATAGTTCATGTGGACAGAGTTTGAACTCTGTCCTCATGGACAGTTGCTTTCTAATATAAGGTTTCTATAAAAAAAACACCTTAAAGATGAAATCCATAACATTTCGCAGAATTCTGGCAAACCCCTGTTGTCACTACAATTTGGAAAATACTGGGTTAGGTTCGAGTTTCTTTCTAACCTAGGGATTTTATAATGATCTGCTCTAAACCTCCCTTAAGCATCTCATTTGGGTAGAGTCGGCTTAATATCTTATTTGGGAACTGGTTGCTGAGATAACTCACATAAAAACAATCAAACCAATTTGAATGTGAACCAAAATGTGATGGGTTCATCCACTAATTGTAACACTCAGACTGGCCAGACTTCAGAATCCATGTCAGCCAATATGGGTCAAATGCAAGTTAGCTGAAACTGTTAAATTGGGTCTGTCATTAGCTGATCAATGCAAATGCATACACACCGAAGAAAACCCATGTTTGAAAGTTGATAAGGATGGATTGAAGTTGGTGAAGAAGCATGCAGTATAGACAGAGACCCTTTGGGTTGTTAGTTATGAAAGAACCCATTCTCCTATTATATTAACTCATCCAAAGAATCTGAATTAGATGGTCCATATTGTTGAGATTCTGATGAGGAATATTTTGCAGGAAAACCCTTGTTTGATGATGAGATGGAAAATGCATGCATTTATCCATTTCATGAAGAGTTGGATGTTATATTTGAAATCAATAATCATAGTTTTGGTGGCCCCATATATGATTCATCTAGTGAAGCATCTAATGAGGAACCTAAATATTTGGAACCTATAGAGAAACCAAGCATCCACTCTACAGGATCT
>LPNX011050172.1:130737-187292 GCA_001517045.1 Pseudotsuga menziesii
ATCGTGTCTCATAAAAAATGACCATCCCGCTTTACCTGGAACCTCTGAGTAAAATACTTGTTCACATTGGCTTGGAAGAACATAGGGATTTGTTCCTAGCTCAAACAACCTTGTGTTTACCATGGTAAATCCATTATCATGTTCAATAATAGTTCTATCGGGGTCACGTTGATTCAATCGTAACCTATACCATTTGACAACGAATAGAACTACCTTAAAGGATTTAAAGTCACACTGTATAATATCTTCCAAATACCCATAGTATCGATTTTCTGAGATTTCTGGATGTCTGTCAGTTCTAGATGAAACATTGGTAACCTCAAAGACAGCCGAAACCCCAGAATCTGACGTTTTCTTTGTTTCATCCAGTTTTTTGATCCGATATCTACCTACATTGTAGACCATAGCCTTATGGTGTTCTACCTGCAATAAGCAATACATGAAAAGATTACACAACCATTCAGTCCTTATGCAACAATACATGGAAAAAAAGAACATGTACGCCAATAAGTAATTTGCAAAATAAAAGATTTAGAGGGATACTTGATTAATTATATGCTTGCCATTTTATCTTTTACACCATATTCCAAATCGATTTCCCTTTCTGTTAGATTGTTATCTCCATTGCATTGTGCTGCTTTTACCAATGAAGCCACACCTTCCCATGATATTCCATGACCCAATTGTGCACATCGTTCAATCCATACCTTCATCCATTCAAGATTGTTTGCAATGTATAAATGAATTGCATCCCATTCTCGACCAACTGTTTAATGACAATAACCATTAAAATGAAAGAAAGGTGTAAATCTCCTGAACAAAGACGTATATGCTCTTAATTGAACAATTATGACTAGAAAATACAATTAGAATATGAAGGATATAATAAAAATCCACTAGCTAATAATTACCTTTTAGCTTCCTCAATCTACCTTTCCCCTTTAGTTGCTCCCCTTCAAATTTGTTATTGGAGTCCAGATCACAAATGCGACATAAATTGAGCTTTGAAGCTAAAATAGGAAGATATTCACTAACATACAACATGTTTTGGTATACCGTATATCCTTCCATCATAGAACCCTTCGCATGTGCTCGTTGTCTCACCAAACCCTTCATAAATTTCAAGTGCCTCTCAACCATCCACATGGACCTTGAGTGCATAGGTCCACACAACTCAATCTCCTCAACTTGGTGTATGAGGTAGTGTTCATGTGCATTGAAAAATGCCGATGGTATATGCTTCTGCATTTCACACATGAGATGAGGAATTTATCTCCTCCAATACTTTATATCGTCTTTATGGATTTCTTTAGATGTCAACCATCTACAAGTGATGCAAACCAATAATGATATTTAACAAAAATAAACATTAAATTACAATATATGCTGAAATAGTGCACAAAAAAAGCAAATATAAATTATTATACAGAGAATTAAAGAAACACTAAGCACATGCAAGTAATCACTAGTTACCTCATGTATTTACCAAGATTATATATAACTTGTTTGACATTGTTGTCGAAGTTGTCTGGGAGAGAGAGAGGTAGAACATACTGTATTAATATACAAACCATGCCATTTATTAAAAAAAGAGTATACAAACAAGAAACAATTATATGGACATAACAATAATAATTACCTTGATGAAGACATGCCAATCATGTGTTTTGACCCTCGCAAAATCACCTTTTTTAGTTATGATATTCTTCAAGTTTGCATAATGTGTTTTGACCCCCGACAACATTATGTGCTCCCTCTTTATTGACAACCATGGAAGAATGTTATTGTTGATAAAAAAAATAGGCCACACCATGTAAATGGATTTCATCTGTGCAAATGGATTAACATCATCTGCTGCCAAAGAAATCCCAATATTACGTGGTTCTTCTTTAAAGTGAGGCCACTTTTCCTCAATATATCTAAAAGTAGTACCATCTGCAGGCATTTGGATAACATCATCTTGACTTCTGTTCCTAGCATGGTAATCCATAAACTGCGCTATTTTTTTTGCACCTGAACAGTCGTTGCAAACGTGGAATGATGGGAATATAACGAAGAACCTTCTAAGGCACCTTTTTTGTTACTTTATCTATATGATATCTACTTACATGAAATTCCGAACATTCTGTTGCAAATTCATGCCGATTATAATATATAACATGGTCATCGGGGCATGCATGAATTGCTTCATAATGCATTCCAATCTCTTTCATGATGGAAGATAAATCTCGATATGTGCAAGGTAAAATATTTGATGGTGGTAACAAAAATTCAGCTATCAAGCTTACAATTTTTTTTTTGTTAATGTAATAAATAAATAATATTAACGAAACACACTTCATCCGTACGATGATCAATAATGAGTTAACAATACGATTATTAGAGGAATACAAATAAACTTTATCACGATCCTATATATGTGATGGATTATTTTAGATACCTTAGCATCCGTGTGATTTCAATGTTTGAAAGACCATTCATAACCTTCAAGTTCATTATAAACAGTATAGTAGAGAGAAGATTTTTTTTGGAGCCTTCATAAAGGGGTTCATATGCCTTATCGAGAAGAGGTATATCGTAAACATCATCAAAGTCATCATCATTTTCATTATCAACATCATCGTCATCCATTCTAATGTTAAATGAATCATGGATCAATGTATTTGTACCATCATCTTCAATTACATCATCAGCATGATCATTCACTTGTTCTCCATTAAACACTTGTTCTCCATTAAACATACACGCTCCATGATCCTGATCTTGAACTTGTTCTGAAAGCACTTCCTCTGGACAACATGCTATAGGGTGTCTTTCCTTTAATATAAATACATGGAAACATCAATATATATACATTAATATATGAAAAAAAACAATACATACAATAAACCAAAAAGATGAATATAATAATGTTTATAATGCTAAACCTACAAATGGACGACATTCGTTCCCCCCCTCAGCATGTCCATGTTCCCTGCAATTTTTTGTGGATGTTGAGATCAATATTATTCTCCTCTTAAATCCCCCGCATTGAGTACATGGACAATAACATTTTCCATCACCCCTTTGTTTCGCTGCATCCCATAGTCTAGCAAGCAATTGTCAGTTGTCTTCGTTTGGATACAGAATATTTAATCTATTTGACATTTTGTCATAAACTTCGTTAATGAATATATGTATTAAAAAATCAAGTTCCACACATCAACCACACATCAAGGTTTTGTCAAACGGAGAAAATTCGAAGAATAAAAAATTCCCGGCAAATTGTCTATCGATGAAAAAAAAAATTTCCCACAACTTCCCGTTGAAGAATAAAACAATTCCTGAAAACGTCCATTGAGGAACAAATAATTTGCGCGAATCGTCCCTCGCTTCTACAACAAACATGCTGAAATGTTTAAAACAATTTATATTTATAATGGACATGCGTCAGATATTCGACACCTTGAACATAGTTACCGTTGAAAGTATGGGACCATAAAATTTAAAATCATGTAAATCTTAATTTTTTTTTTATAAAAAAACCTATACATCCCGTCAGATATCCGACGCTTAGGGGTCGAAAAACCAAAATTTTTGGGTTCATAGACGTCGAATATCCAACACTGAAGTGTTGGATAACCGACACTACAAGTTTTGGAAATCCGACTCCCTAGTGTCGGAGATTCGACGATGCTATAAATATTTTGTTATCAGCATTCTTTTGATTGATTGCTATCTGACACATCCATGCGAAATGTCAGATGACGTCTGAATATGAAGTCGAAATTCGGGTTCAAATCCTATTGTGGATCAATTTCTCTGATATTGGGAAGTTAGAGAATTTATACACAGACTTGAATAGATTGAATGCAAGATGATTTCATGCTTCTATAGATCTCTGCAAAATCGAGAATCCATAAAAAATACATATAGAATTCAATGAACTTCGAGTTGGATGCTCCTGCAACAATCAGAGCGAGTAGTTATGGTCATGTTCTATCTCTAGTGGATGGGAAGGGACAGAAGGGGACATGACAGGAGCACAGATGTGAGAGCTTCAAATAGGAACCCAAAACATTAAAAAACAATCTTAGTGTGTGCACGTGAGTTAAACAGAATTTTATTAGTGTGTGAAAATGAGGCCTTACTGAAGACGTTGTAGGGCTTGAGTTCTCCTCTTCTCGTCTGATCTTGTAGAATTCCCCTACCACATGGTGATTTCAGGTTCAAATCTCCTCTACTCCTATTGATTTACCATTCCACAAGAATATCTCAAGATCAATTCTCCTTGGTTCCCATTGATTGTGATTTCCATCGATTTCCCATGCCACAAGAATATTTCATGTTTAATTCTCTGCGGTTCCTGTTGATTATGATTGCCAAAAGAGGGTTTTAGGTTCAAATATGATATGATCACATCAATTTACTAGACCATAAGAAGTTTGTCCACACTAATTGTTCTCATTTGCTTACACTAGAAGAGGAGTTTAGGTTCAAAGCACAAAAGGTTGTATTCAAGGTGCGCCCAAGAACAAGATTTTAGGTGTAGAGTTTAAAAGGTTGGTGTCGGGGTGCGCACAGGAACAATGCATGGGTTATAAAATGGGAATTAAAGCCTCTTAGTTTTTTATGAATTTAAAGTTATTTTGAATAGTTTATTTAAATATTATTTAAAAGAAACATTTTTGTACATAGCTTAAGATCACAATTTTTTTCATAATTTAAAACAATTTTTTTTTTAATACAATATGCATAATTTCCTTTTTACTATGATAGAAATTGTATTTTTTTTTAGTATTCAATAATGGATTCTATGTTCCCTTCTAAATGTCAATGAAAACAAAAACTATAGTAATTTAAATAATGAATTAACAAAGCAGCAACCTAAGTTTCATAATAATTTGTGATGATGGTTAGCATCCACTGTGACCAAGTCTAGTCTATTGGACCTTAAGAATATTACTTTGCTTGTTGTAACCTTTTAAATATTATAGAAAACAAGACTTGGAGTTTTCTCAAATTGTCAACAATTAAGAATGCCATTCACTACAAACAGGTCTCCTTATCAAAGTATACTGGAGTTCACTTGATTGGAAAGTATAAGATGATAGATGCTATTAGAACATAATATTTATGCACAATAGGAAGGGGTGAAGTTTGAATAAATATTTTCCCTAACAGCAATAATTATCAAAATAATTTTAGCGACAAAACTATCTACAAACCAATGGGAACAAAAATTTCCAACAAAATTGAAGATAATTGTACTAAGAACATGTAATTGAAGGTAACAAAATCTAAAAAATGTTTATAATTTATATTCTTATTTTACCACAATTCTAAAACATGTAATTTTACTTTGCATATCAACAAAAACATTAAATAAATTCACATTAAAACATAACAAGCATAACAATATTATTCTTTCTTTGAAAACCTAAGTAACTTGCATAAACATAAATTCCACCTCCAACAAAAATTATTATGCCAAAAATATTCAACAAATTCAATTAGTATAGCATAATTAATAGAGATAATAGAAATCCAATTTCATACCAAACAATAAAATTCATTCATTAATGAAAATAACGAATATTATACACGAGGTTATGTAGCTAAGATCATAATATGGGTTGATGTTCCTAATTTCTCATGATGGTGATGATGATGATGGTGATGGTGATGATGATGGTAACTGTGATAATACCATTGATGAGCATAAATATGAAAATGATTATGATGATTGTGATGATTCTAATGAGGGTAAATATGATGATGAGGAGGAGGAGGAGGAGGAGGATGTTGATGAGTATTAAGATGATGATGGTGATGATGATGATTATGTTGATGTTGATGATGATGATGATGTTGATGTTGATGATGATAACAATGAACATGTTTATGAAGATGATAATGAGGATGATGATGACAATTATGCTAATGATGATGCTGATCATGATACTGATGATAATAGTGAAGATGATGATGATGACGATGACGATGACGCCGATGCTAACATTGATGATGATGATGATTATAACATTAATGATGATGAGGATGAGGATGATGATGGTGATTATGGCGATGATGATGGCAATGATGATGATGGACATGATACCATTAATGATCATAAAGCCAAAGATGATGATGAATGCAGTTATTCTAATGAGGATGAACATGATGATGGCGAGGAGGAGGAGGAGGAGGAGGATGAAGATGATGATGGTGATGATGATGGTGATGATGATGATGATGTTGATGATGATGTTGATGGTAACAATGAAGATGATGATGATAAATATGAATATGATGATGATGATGATGATGATGATGATACCAATGATGATGCTGATGATGATGCTAATGTTGATGCTTATGATAACAGTGAATATGATGATGATTATGATAACATTGATGATGATTATTATTATAAAATTGTTGACAATGACTCATCACCAGTATCATCATCGTCATCTTCTTCTTCATATGAATCAACATATGTATCATTAGCTGGTTCAGAATCGCCATCGTTTAAAGGATCGCTCATACTAGCATAATCATCTACATAATTTTTGGTTATATATCCATCATCAATATCATCATTGAGTACTACACCGTCTGCTACATCATTTGGATGATCAACTTCTTGATCATATTCTTCATCTAACATATCTGCGAAAACCAACATCTCTTGATATGCATCACCTTCTTCTTCAACATTTTATTCTTCCTTTGCATTATACTTGACTGGTATTCCTCTTGGATCATATCTAACAATGTATGACCAACCTGGTTTACTTGAAACCTCTGAGTAAAAGAATCGCTCACATTGACTTGGAAGAACATAAGGCTTTGTACCCGATTCAAGTGCCCTTGTATTAACCGTGCTAAATCCATTGGCATGCTCAATAACATTTCTTTTGGGATAGCCCCAAGAGTTAGCTCAAGCGGTCGAGCAACCGTAGTTAGGCCTCCCGGCAAGTGAGGTCGCGGGATCCATTCTCCTCGACGCTCTTGGGGTTAGGCATGAAGTGTGCCGAGAGTGAGGCCCCTTCGGGTGGGCCCTCTTGAAATTATTCCGTGGATGTATCCCGTCGGTCAAGCCGGCGCGTGAACCACATTGAAAAAAAAAAAACATTTCTTTTGGGATCAAGTTCATTCATTTGTATCCTATACCATTTGAACTAAAATAGAACTATTTTAAAGGAATTAAAGTCACACTCAATTATATCTTCCAAATAACCATAGTACCTATTTTCAGATACTTATGGATGCTTTTCACTTCTAGAGGAAACATTACTGACTTGAAAAACTACATTTATCCCAAAATCGAATGTTTTCTTCTTGTCATCCAACTTTTTGATGCAAAATTTACGACCATTGCACCATAGATCCTTGTGGTTTTATCAACTACATCATGCACAACTCAGTAAATAAATATATAAGAATAAATAAACAAAATAATTACATTGATATAATAGGAAACAATGAAAACAATGAGCAGAGTAAATATATTTGACTTTTTATTTTTTAAACCACATGCTAAATCGATTTCCCTTTGTGTAAGTTCACCAGGACATTCTTCTCAATGAGAATGCATTGTTTAAATAAATTTACTCATCCCTTCCCATGATAAGGTACCATAGAATTATTTACATATTCTATCCATTCCTCCATCCAATCAAGATTGTTTGCAATGTATAAATGTAGTTCACCCCACTCGCGGCCAACTATATGAAAAAATAAAAATTAAGAATTATAAATTAGCTATCATTAAAGGAAATTAAGTTTACCCTAAAATATTGATGGAGTAATATATATATATATATATGTGTGTGTGTGTGTGTGTGTGTGTGTGTGTGTGTGTGTGTGTGTGTGTGTGTGTGTGTGTGTGTGTGTGTGTGTGTGAAATAAAAATNTTAATTGTATAATAAATTAAATCCACACAATCTAATTACCTTTCATTTTCCTTGTTCTAACTTTCCTCAACAAGACCTCCCCTTCAAATTTGTTGATGGATTTAACATGCCAAATGTGAGGCAAATTGATATATTTTTCTAAATTTGGAGGATATAGACTAATGTACACCATGGATTGATATACCATATATCCCTGAACAATAGACCCTCAGGACATGCTCTTTGTCAAATAAAATCTTTCAATGAATTCAAATGAATTTCCACCATCCACATTGATCTTGTGTGCATAGGTCCACACAATTCAATCTCCTCAACTTGGTGTATGAGATAGTGTTCTTGTGCATTAATGAAAAATCTTGTAGATAAATACTTCTCAATTTCACACATTACAGTGAGGAATTTATCTTTTCCAATACCTAACATATTCTTTATGTATTTATTTAAATTAAATCCACCTACAGATTATGCAATAAAATAATAGTGATCAACACGATTGAGGCATATATATAAAGTTACAACATGTAAAAAGAAATATGTCAATAATCTATGCAATAAAGTGGACAAACATTTTCATGCATATAAATTATTACTTACCTCATGTATTTACCAAGATCATATATAACTTGTTTTATGTTGTCGTCTAAGCTATTCGGGAGAGATAGAGGTAGAAAGTATTTTAACAAAAAGAAAATCATTATTTATTTCCAAATAAGAGACAACAATCACTAAAAATATGTACTAAATGGAAATTATATACATAAACAATTACCTTAATGAATGTATGCCAGCCATGAGTTTTAACACCACCAAAATCACTTTTTTTTGTTAAGATATTTTGTATGTTTGACGAAAATCCCATCGAAAACCTTATTTTATGAATGATTGTTGGTTGTGGAGCCTATTCTTCTAGAATTAGAGATGTTATTATTTAGTTGTGTTTTTAACCTAGTTTTACTATACACTCATCCCAGCTGGGAGGTGTGGGGGAACATCGTCCCCTCGCAGGGGTCTAGGCGGGGGGAATCCCCCTCGACTAGGGGAGTTCAGGGGCCAGAGGACCCTCGACGATAGTGCCCTTGAAAGAAAATTTTCTGATGTTTGTTGCCCAATAGTTTGTGGACCCATGGTATTTGTGACCTGTAGTATTTTTCCATGGTAATTCCCCTATGAAAGGAAAGCATTGTAATATAGTTGTGTATCGTATTATAACATTGTAAAACAGTCTCTGTGATTGTGTGAGAGAGATGGAGAGAGAGAAGAGGAAGTGCGGCGAGGTTTCTGTAGGTTGTATCCCTTCATTTTGTTTGATGATATAATTATAAAGGACTGGCGATTTATGTGTGGGTGTATCCCATCTTGGGTTAACCATGTTATATCTCTGTCTCTCTTGTAATGTGTTTAATATTTGCTCTTATTTAATTGCTTTATTTTTATTGAGTCTGCGATCCTGTTTTTCTAATAATGACCTCTTTTATAGAATTGCTTTGTTGCTCTGTTAATAACCATGGAAGACTAATATTTTGGTCCCCATCTCCGACATTTGAATTAATTACACTTTGCAATGCTTGATTACCTTCTGTAATGTCACAACAATTTTTTCTAATTTTAGCTTTGTTAATCCTTCCATCTAAGATCACCATATCATTTCTATTGCATTCTTCCTGATATGCATTGTATCGAACAAATGGGCTATTTGTAGGTGCTCATAGTAAGGAAACCTACTGAATTGTATGGGATAACTCTTCATTCCTCATGGAATCCCATTCATGCATTAACGAAATTCATTAAACATAAATGAAAACACATTAACAATAATTCATGACACCCATAGTAGAGAAAATTAGTAAAAACAAATTCATAGTATTACATATTTATATGCTACATATACAATTTACATACCTCGACGATTTATATTATATTCCAACTTCCATAGGTGAGGTGTCTTTCTTCGTGGTTTCTTTCCATTCTCTTCTTTACCATTGAATTTTGTTTTCTCGGTAGTTCGATTCCTATGGTTATTAGGGAGGAAGTTCTTCTACTCATCAAACACCTCCTTTCATAAACTTATTGAATGACGATATTTTATCCTATGACCACATACTGGACATGCAAACTTTCCCTTTGTTTGAAGAGCTGCAAGATATATGCATTAAAGTTATAACATCGAAAAATTATTGATTTAATTAAAAAAGCATGATATTTACCTTAAAAACATATAATTTTAAGTGCAACAGAAAGTTACATACCACAAAAATGTGTTAACCTGGGAGCGTCATGAATTGTCCATGCAAATATTCCATGGAACTAAAATTGTTTCTTCCCTATTGGTCTAGAGATGTCATACATAGTGATTCCAAACCATAACTTGAATAACTCATCAATAAGAGGCTCAATATATACATTCATATATTTAACTTGGTACTTTCCTAATTGATTCAACATACAATGCTATTTATTTATGTGTCCCAATATATAAAAGGTGTTCTCATGCAACAATGAAACAAAGAAATGAAATAATATAATTACTTTCAAAAAAATACCTGGAATAATCATTTCCAACATTGCGTGCTCTCTCTTTATCGACATCCAAGGAGGGGGGTTATTTTTTATGACGAAAAAATTCCACACTGAGTAAGTAGAATGAAGTTCACCAAATGGGTTGAAACCATTGGCTCCCAATAAAATTATAACATTACGAGATCCATCTTTAAAAAATGTCCATTTTTCTTCGATGTTCTTCAATGCAGAACCATCTGTAGGCATTCGAAGAACACCACCTTCACTTATGTTCTTTGCATGGTAATCCATAAAATGTGCTATACTTTGGCACCTGAATAGTCATTGGAAACATGGAATTATTGGAATATAACGAAGAACTTTTCTAGGCACCTTTTTTGTTACTTAATCAATTCAATATCTACTAATTTCACATTGTGGGATTTTTTTTTATGCATATTGTCCATAATATATAATATGATCATTAGGACATACATTAATAGCTTGATACTCCATTCCAATTTTTTTCATAATCAATAATACCTCTTTACAATGGACATGTGCGTGGTAAACTATTTGATGGTGATACTAGAAATTCACCCAACAATTTGCAACATTGACATAAAAATGAAATGTAAACAATATAAATAATAAATACTATTTATCCCTAATTTACGAATTAATTAACACTAAAAATAGAGGAACATAATCAACTTTTCATACCATGTGAAGATGAAATTAATACATTATGTACCTTAGAAGTTGTGTGAAACAAGTGCTTGATAAACCATTCAAAACCTTCAAGTTCACTAACAAAAATATAGTATATAGAAGATTTTTTGTTGAGCCTTCATAAAGAGGTTCTTGGGACTTATCGAGTAGAGGAACATCATGAATAGCTTCGAGGTTGTCCTCAGCCAATGGAGAAAATGTGACTTGGATCAATATATTTATCTCATCTTCGTCATTTGTATGAATAATTCCATCTCCATCCATAGGATCATTAAGAACTTGATCTTCAATATTCTGATATCCATGTTCCTCACCTTGTAAAGTAGTATTTCTACTAATGTGGCAAATAGCTCTCCGATGATCGACATTTAGGGGGCACTGTCTTTATATTTACAAACAATGTAGTAACATTGGTGTTTAATATACAACACATATTTAAATTGATAAAAAAAATTGTGAATACATGATCAGTACTATTACAAGAAGTACATTATGTAATGCATAACGTCTTACCAAGGGACAATATCCATACCCTCCCTTTAGCATCCATCTTCTCCTTACAATTTTTTTTCTATTGTAGTTCTTAAAATTCTTCTCATTCGCAAACCCCCGCAATCATTGCAAGGTAAATAATACTTTCCATCACCCTTCGCCTCCAATGCTGCATTAAACTCAACATACATGTTATTATTTTCTTCCCAAGTATATGTATTTGACATTGTAATAGCCTATAAGAACAAAAAAATCTCAATCAATATATAAGTAAATTGAATAGAGCATATATATATATTGAAGGAGACAAAAAATTAAAGGACATGACATGGAAAGTGAAAAATCTAATTAGTAAATGTCCCTCTATGGTCTTTAAAAATAGATCATGTATCTATCAAATTTTAATTAACAAATCTATATAATCATTAGTATTGAGGAGAAAATGAATAGTCAACTCACTTTATGTATGACCCTACACATTAAAGGAGACAACGAATTTTAAAATACTAACCTGGAGATCTAAGGAGATAAAAAATTTGATGTGTTAAACCAATGCCAGACTCTTCAAATCATATAAGATCAAACAATCAACAAAAAATATGTTGCAACTATAGCAAATAATTTTTTGAAATATGTCTTAAGAACATGTATTTATAGATCAATGGTTGTGGTGGTTCCAACAAAAATACACAATGATCAAATTTCAAAAATAACAAAATTCAATTTCAGTTACTGTGATGACCGTTGATGTTGCACATGTGAAAATCATCGTCGCTATAGTGACAATTGTTAGGGGCAATAACATTTTCTTTTCAAATTTTTTATCTGTTTATCCACAAAAACTTCGATTTTAACTTATTCATGGCAATATTTCGTTGAAATTTTGAGCCATATGTACTAGTGTGCAAAAATGTGCCACACTAGTGTCAAAATTGTTCCCAAATGTATTACTAACACTTCATTCATCTCAAATTTTCCCCTAAAACTATATTCACTGGCCTAATTTTATGTTTCGTGTGTCTTTTTCTCACATTCTCAACGTCCTTGCCACCTTTCATAGAATCATCACTATACCTCCTAAATACAACACATAATTACACTCAGAAGGGACTTCAACCCTAGGACTTACACTATCTAAACCAAGATCCCACCTTGTAAATCACTTAAATCTAATCATTTACCCACAAATCAAGAGTAATTCTCATAACCCTCCACATCTTGAGAGTTGAAAAAGTGTAGAGTTTCAACTAAGAGAGAATTAAATAAAACTTCAATGGGAAAAAAGGACAATGAACTAAAAACTTATCATACCATCCAAGGTCTTAAGTCCCATATAACAACTCAACCTCATAACCATCCCCAACTTCACCATCCCTTGAAATTGAAACCCTAGACACATCCACCAATCCAATTGATGGAATAACATACATAGAAATTGCCTGATATTCATTGTGACTAAAAAATTCATCACGTATACCCAGGTCAATACTTTCAATGACTTTGTGCATTAATTCCAAAAGGTTCCACAACTAAAGGAGTAAACCCCTCAGGGATATATACTTGTCCCAACAATGATAATGACCTAGTGAACCTTTTACATATAAACACACCCAAATGGGGAAGCCCTTTTATGGATTTGAGTAGTATATCCTTATACATATCCATTGAGCTAACTATAATACATTTTCTTATCCCACTCCTCTTATAAACAAATCAACATATAAATCCAATAGAGGCTTGAAAAAATTGGCACCGTGTTTACTTTGTCAAAGACTACATTTATTTTTTCCTTGTCCCATAAGTCAAGCTTAAGGGAGAATATGTTTTGAGTAATCCAATTTTACACTATTGGATAAGCTATCCAAGATACAACTACTTATTTAAATACAAAATGATCTTAGTGATTCCATGAATAGGTCCCAAGGAGCACATAGATTTATTCAAATAGAATGGCTACATATCATAAATATGTTTTGGCTCATTATGAATTCTCTAATAAGTATCCAGGTTACTTAA
This sequence comes from Pseudotsuga menziesii, assembly GCA_001517045.1. Classification (NCBI taxonomy): domain Eukaryota; kingdom Viridiplantae; phylum Streptophyta; class Pinopsida; order Pinales; family Pinaceae; genus Pseudotsuga; species Pseudotsuga menziesii. The sequence continues at coordinate 144,375 of LPNX011050172.1, forward strand.
GTTATTTAATCCTCCACCTGATGTCATGGCTAGCTTTAGCTACATCCCAATATTCTTTTTGTTCCATGTTGTGACATGAATTCTCTCAATTATCCCTTTGATTTTGGACGACAATGTTTTGAAAAGAACCTTTGACATGTATACTACAACACCAATCCATTCCTTGAAATACTTTGAATAAAATATCTTTCTACACTTGTGAATTCTATACACACACATATTTCACAAATAGGTGAGCCAACATAAAATAAAGTATTCCAAAGCATATTACATAGCAACTTCCTTCAATTTTCTACAATATGAATATATTTTTTTAGCAATTCGGAAATATGTAGATAAATAGGATGAACACCAAAAACTTCTCTTCAACATAGATCATTATACCTCCAACATAAAATAGTCATCAAACATACTCATATATTCCATTCAAAAACTCCACGAAAACTATTTAATCTGTCTATAATAATGCTATGTAATATGTTATTTCATATATTCTTGTGTAGCATAATGATCAAGGATTTGAAAGGCTAGTATCTTAAATAATCAAAACCCTCAGTGAATATGAGACAAAGTATTCAATTATTAAAAAATGTCCCTTCTTAGTTGAAAACATTTTCCACTTCATCTTAGTTAAGCACATCACTACAAAATCCCCTTTATCAACAATAAAAAATTTGTTGTCCCAAAAAATTTATATTTAGGAAGTTAGCTCATTGGTTAGCTAAAATTCAATTCTAATTTTGAATTTGTTTCGTCTAGCTAGCAAAGGTAGGTAATTAGATCCAAAATGTTGATCCTAGAACTAAATTTCACATTGATGATTCATCATTATGGGATTTGTTTTCAATTGACTATGAAGATATTTACCTCAATGTTGGATATCACAGCTTGGTATTGTAATATTAATTACAATTTGTTAGTTTTTTTAAGTTAATTCACTTAGGATATTTATATGAAATAATAGCAATCACACCAAGATATCAAAGATACATAAAATACACAAGATACACAAGACAAAGATATTTTCATCAGGGAAATCATAAAGGAGAAAACCCTGCAAACTTCCTCAAAATAGTTCCGTCACAAAGACAATATCACAAGATGAATAACCCAAGTACAATATGTCTTATGAATCTCTCTCTCTCTCTCTTCCTCCTCATTTTCCTCTCTCTTCTAATGCGCACATGAGAGAGTGAATTAGTGTGTGTATAAATGAGGGAGGGAGCCTACCTATTTATACCTTTCAAGTGACTTACCTATTACATGACTGAGGATTTCCTCTTACCCTAACAAGGCCGAATGCTCCTAGAGAGACTCCAAAATACATTACATGATGTTACATCGGGGACTATTGCCCCAACTTACAACAGAGGTTGTACCTCAAGGTTCATACACAATAATGACATCTCGAAAGGATGAAAACAAATCTCTGATGGGGGTACAACAACATACAATGATAATATACATCATAATATCTTCTGAAGTTACAAATACATCAACACTATTTGCAAAATCAATAATTTCCTCATTACCCTAAAACAAATGAAAATAAGGTTATAAGAAACCATGTACATCTTTCCTAGGTGCTTTTTTGTTCTACAATTCTATTGATGGAATGCTCCTTCATTTTATAAAAAAAATAAAAAAATTATCAATAAATGTTAGGATCCCTTCATGGGACATCTAAACAAAATATCCATATAGGAAGGTGTTTCATCAATAAAATCTAACACTAACAAAATTATGAACATTGGTTTCTACCTGCCCTCTATTTGTTGAGATTCTTATAAAAATTAGACATGTTATAACTTCCAACACTTTGTGGAAAGAGAGAAGATCTTAGCAATGGCACTAAACTATGCTATCTGAACATTCTCTTTTTCCAAATGAGGATTTTTACTTCAACAATATAATTAATTTTCAATCTTCAACTAATCATACATTGTTTTTTACAACAATAGATTATTTTATTAAACGAGTGGAGGTTGTTCCATTAAAACATGATAAATATGAATACGTAATTGAATAGAGTATATTTATATGTATATTAAACGATACAAAAAATTAAAGGACGTGACATGGAAAGTGAAAAACCTAATTAGTAAATGTCCCTCCGTGGTCTTTAAAAATAGATAATGTATCTATCAAATTCTAAGCGACAAATCTATATAAGAATTATCATTGAGGAGAAAATAAATAGGCGAATCACTTTATGTATGACCCTACACATTAAATGAGACAAATAATTTAAAAATACTAACCTGGAACCCGAAGCAGATAAAAAATTCAATGTGTTAATCCAATAGTAGACTCTTCAAATCACAGATCGAACAATCACAAGAAAAATTATTGCAACTATAGAAAATAATTTGTTTGAAATATGTCTTAAGAACATGTATTTATAGATCAATGTTCATGGTAGTTCCAATGAAAATGCACAACAATCATATTTCAACAATAACAAAAAGTCAATGACCGTTACTGTGATGACCGTTGATGTTGCACATGTTCAAATTACCATTGCTGTAACGATGAAACTTGTGTTTTGTTGCTATTGTTATTGGAGTATTCTACAACTGAAGGTATATCCTACTCTCTTATTTCTATGGGGTGGGTGAATCCCAATCGACAGAAAACAAATCAATTATCACAATAATCCTAAGATCTTAAACCTTCTTTCATAGAGTTTGAGAAGGGGACGAAGAGAGGAGAATACCTCTTGTAGCCTTGAATTTTGATGGAGTTCCTTGATGGCTGTCCTTGCAGCTCCTTGAATCTCCTTCAAACTTGCAAATATCACCACAAAATCATTCCTACTATCCTAGCAAGCTATCTTTAATAAATATAGGTTAGATCTAATTGCCTACTAATTCTACATCAACATGAAATTTGAAGGGAAAACATTGAACAAGAATTAGGAAGAAAACTGAATTGATTCATAATAGATGAACATGGATAAATACTTACAACCATTGAAAGTTACTTCCTTCTCCATATCCTAGAACTACTCCTCTACCATCCATGCCTTTGATGCCCAAAACAATTGTAGTAGAAAAATGATTTCTAGCCCTCGATTCCTCCAGCATGCCTTTCCTCTCTAACTTGTCTCCTTTAATTCATCTCATATGCCTTCCTTATATAGGATTGGGTTTTCTGCACCCAATATCTTAACCATGAATGTGGGATTAGTATTTTTGAAGCTTTTTGATCATTTCCTTCAAAAACCCCACTTCACCTAGTTTTTAGTCATCAAACTTGATTTTTAGTATTTCCAGGACAATTAATACCAATGTTAGAAATTTTTTCCACTGTGTGAGTTATAGGAACTGGGTTTTGTCCCTTAAGTGGTCATGGTATTTGCCTCTTTAGATCCACCTTATATTAAAACACTTCTTTCTTTGTGGAAGTAGTGGTCAAATGAGAGATTTAAACTCTCATTTGTTTAAAAACTCTGATCTTCATGTTGCAAGTGAAATAGAAATATGTTTTTAGACCAACACTCTCAAGGGTGTTAATTTTATTGTTAACAGATGACCCCTAATGTGTGAGGTCTGAAGCTATGATGAGGGCCAAAATACATTTACTAGTTATTTTATTATGATACTCTTCATACTGATACTCTTTAATGATGAAGGTAGGATGGTATAGGAGTAGGATCTTGAGCGTAGGAGTTGAAAAGAGCCTACAAGTCAAACAAGATAAAAAACCAAATATACAATATATTATTGAGGCGGGCATACCCATGATCATTAGTAAACAAGCATAGAAATGAACAATACACAATGGATCCATGTCAAAAAGCAAAAATGTATACAACCACTTTTTGATGAGTGAAAAATATCCAAGTTTTTGTGGTGATTTGACATGGCAGTCTAATCTTGCACAACTTGGGTAGTGCATCGATGAGTGATACAATTGTTTTTCCCAAGTTCTTCAAATAAACCAACAATAGAATGAGTTTATATCACCCGAATAAATGAGATGATGTCGAGCATAATAAAACACCATCTGATTACCGGTCATTGATGTATACCATTAATAGATGCGAGGAGGCCCACCAATAATGATGATGGACTCCAAGGTACTTGAGTACAAATTAACAAGTGTGAATAGATGTTCCGAAGTTGAACACTTGCAAAATAAATAATCAGGGGTCATTGATGTATACCACTGTCATTTGCAAGGAAACCTACCACTAATGACTACAAGATCCAAGCTACTCACTGGGGTTCCTAGATCCATTTATTATATGATGATTTGGATTCAATATCAATGAATCCATCAAAAGGAGGGAATTTATGCATCCCACATCAACTGACATGAAATTGGTATCAATAGGTTGATATAATTTGGTAGATATGTGAGATCCAACAATGTATACTGACACAAGGGAGGCCGACATGATTGGTCAGGAATATTTGAGGAATGACCGACACTGGTTTGGATTCCCTTGAACATATAACACGACACATAGTGAAACTTGGCAACATACTACTTGAGCAACCAACCATTGTGAAATTCACCAATTCCATAAGAAATATCGAAATCTCCATAGATGACAGAAAGGATAACCTATCAATGGAGATCTATTCAAAATACCGGTACAACTTCCTAAGTCAAATGTAAATGGTGTACTTATAACTGATACAAGGATATGTGTCATGTTCAAGGGAGACAAAGACTGCATGTTTCCATTTTCTCCATGATGAATTATGAATAGATTCAATAACCCTCCTTTTTTAATTTTTAGTGTTTTTCATGTATTAGCTTGAAAAAGAATAAAGAATGCCATAGTACATAAGAGGGAGTGAGTGTTGCAAGGGCGTGCACCTATGTTTCAAGAGAATGGGTCAGGCCAAGGTAAGGATATGGATTGCAAACATGGGATGAGCCAGTTGTGAACACTCTTTCAGATGTTCCCTCCATAAGTAGGTTATTTGTAGTAGGATTATGTGTCGACAGATAGTGAAATAGAACCAATTAACTACGGTATTTTATCCAATATGGGATTGTGGAAAAGTAGGGAAAATAAGCTATGGTTTTGCTTCATAGTGATTCTTTTGAAATAGAAAAACCATAAAACACCATGAATCGTGTTCTATCTTTCAAATCTTGGATCAAATAGTTTGAACATGTCAATTTCTCCAACATACTGTAAAAGTAATCATAACCCAACCGTTTAGGAAACCAATAGGCTTGAATATATGCATTTAATATATGAAATAACAAAGATAAGTAGAACACTCATTTTTACTGTTCTTGTAGGAATCACCTCTTTCAAGGATGTATCTCAGAAGCAATGAACCTTTTACTCAGTAATTTGTTGGTTGTAGGTGAGCCTTCATGATGGATCAAGAAGTTGAAACAGTTCAAAAGTGTTTTTTGAATTTTCCATATAATCAAATTTTTATGATTTTTTTTTATATTTTATTTTGAAGAAAAGTATAAAAAGGGTGAATGTGTTTATACTACTCTTTTTGGTGTGTGCAAAGTTTTTGCAAAAATGTCTTGAACTTAAACACAATTTTTGGGATATGATGTAACCAATTTTACTTTATACAAAGGAATGTTATTTCGACTTTTACTTATGCTTTGAAATATTTGCTCAATTATGGTGTTATGCATTCAATATATATGCTTGCTTTATCAGAATTATGTATGACAAAAATGCCAATCAAGTACGTAGTTAGCTAAGGATTCTGCTAGACTATTTGAACTTCTAGGAACATAAATATTTTCAATGAATTCAAAATGACGTTCTAGAAGATGAACTCGTAGAAATTTTCTAAACGGTATAGGATTGTGAACCTGATAGTAACCATTTAACTGAGATACAACAAGTTGTGAGTCTAGTTTAACAGTAATTCATTGGATGCCAAGGGTGTTAGCCTTGACTAGAAGCTCAATGGTTGCACTCTACTCTGCAACATTATTGGTTGCAGGTCCAAGGAAAGAGTCTCCTGAACTAAGAACTTGATTGTCAGGTGTGAATATTACCCATGCGGTGGAAGCAATGTTCTGATAGCCATGGTTGGTGCCATCTGCATATCCCAAATAAGTGAAAGTTTCCTATGACATCTGTCATGTAGGGATACCAAGAAAGATAAGTGTGTGCACGAAATAATTATTGTACAAACATTTTTTACATCAAATACAACATAATACAACAAAATATTGTGAGGCCTTAGTGCCTACACAAGGTATTTCTTCAGATAGGGACCATTTATGATCTCCAACAAGGGTTACCCATCATAATTGACTAAATCATATGCACCTCTTTTAAACACTATTTTGACAACAAGTGGGGCAAACCATTTAGGTACAAATTTCCCTTCTCTTATTTTATCATTGGCTTGGTCATAAGCTAAAACCAAATTTCCTTTTGAAAATACTTGAGGACGGGATACTTTGTCATATTGGGATTTGACTCTTTTCTTGTGTGCTTCTATGTTTAATGAGGCCTCTCTTCTAGTTTCATCAAGAGAATGATGGTGGAGGAGTATTTCTTCTTCTATATAAGTGTTAGGTAAGAGTTCGATAGCCAATTTTAATGACAAGATATCACATTCAATTGGAAACATAGCTTCTTCTCCATAAACCAACTGGAAAGGAGTGAAACTAGTCATCTTTTTAGTTGAGGTATGGTAATCCTAGAGAGAAGAGAACAACATCATATGCCAGTTAGTTTTGTTCTTATTAACCGTTCGCTACAACATGGTCTTCAAAACCTTGTTGATGGATTCTACTTGATCGTTGCATTTGGGATAATATGGTGATGAAAAGTCCTACCGTAATCCTAACTTGGTCGTAAGCTCATCCATGAAGGAATTCCTAAATTGGATACCATTGTATTTGACGATCTCTTTAGGTACACCGAACCTAGTTATCACATGATTGAATAATAAATATGTTGTAGTTTTTGTCATGTTGTTGAATGTAGGCATTTCCTCATCCCACTTTGTAAAGTAGTCCATTGCTACTATGATGTAGTGGTGTCCATTACATGAAGGTGGGTTGATTATTATGTAATCAATAGACCATTTTAAAAATGGACCCACGGTTACTACAAGGTGTAATAGAGTGATATGTGTGCACATTTTTCTTGTATATATCTAGCAAGGATGGCATTTTTTAATGGAATTAATATAATCTTTAAAAAATGTGGGCCAAAAGTACCCTCCACACAATATTTTTGGGGCATTTTCCCATCCAGAAAGATGACCGCCACATGCTCCTGCATGGAAATCATTCAATACTTTCTCAACTTCTTCATGAACTAAAAACCGTATTATAATTAAGTATATTCCTCTATAGTATAAAGTATCCCCAATAATGAGGTATCTTCGTGCTTGGTATCAGATACGACGTCGTCCAATGCAAGAAAATCGAGCATCAATCCTTTGGGTTTGGAGATATATAATCAATGTTCCATACCAAGGATCAATAGTGGCAATGATAAATAAATGTTTGTTTTCCCAAGACTCTTCTTCTATTGTTTCCTCTTTATTGTCGGGTAACTCAGACACTAATTCTGCAAATGTTAAAGACTTCTTGGCTTTAGTGTTTACAAATTCAAGATCAAATTCTTGCAAACTTACTATCCATTTTGAATACTTGCCCCCAATTATTCGACGAGACAAAATGTGTCTCATTGGGTTCATTTAAGCCACTATAATCATTTTTTTGGAAGTATATAATGTCTAAGTCTTTGTACATCATGAACTGCTGTCAAGGATAGCTTCTCCACTAGGGAATATCTAAATTCAGGGCCAACAAGGCCCTTACTAACATAATATATGACATGTTCTCGAGATGAATCATCCTCTTGGACCAAAACCATCCCTAAAGTGGATTCAGTTGCCGCCAAATATAGAAAACAATATCTAGTATAGCCCGGGGGACTAAGAACCGGGGTTGACATGAGGGCTTGTTTCACTGCATCAAAAAAGAATTGATCTTGTTCATCCTAGATGAATGGTGCATATTTTTTTAAGAGATGCATGAAACCTTTAGAAATTTCAGCATAATCAGCAATACATCTTCTCAAGAATGTTGCTTTTCCTTGTAGGATTTGAAGTTGTCTAATTGTTTTTGGGGAGGGAAACTGTAATATTGCCTCAAACTTAAGGGGATCTACCTGTATCCCATCCTTGGAGACAACAAAACCAAGTGATCTACCAGACTCCATGCAAAATATGCATTTATGTGGATTCAATATAATGTTATATTGACGACATCGAATGAAAACAACACATAAATGTGCACAATGTTAAGCTCTTCTCCTAGATTTGGATGTCAAATCATTGAGATAAACCTCAATGATTTTCTTAATATCATGGAAAGCATATGACATGGCTTTTTGAAAAGTAGCCGCGGCATTTTTAAGACCAAAAGGAATTTACCGATACACAAAAGTGCCCCATGGGCAAATGAAAGCCATTTTATGTTGGTCTTCTTTCTTAATTTGAATTTGGTTGTAACTGGAGAATCCATCCATAAATGAAAATATTTTGTTACCAACACGCTATTCTATAATATGATCAATGAAGGGTGTGGGATAGTTATATTTTGGTAAATCCAAATTTAAATCCCTAAAGTTAGTACAGACTCAGATTGCCCCTTGTTTTTTATTGACTGGAACGGGACTGGATACCATTCAGTCAAAGGTACAGGGTAAATGAAGCTAGATTTCAACAACTTTTCCACTTCTTCCTTGATGGCAACGAATTTATTTGGATTTACTGGACGTAATTTTTATCATATAGGTTTGAAATTTATATAGGTTTTTATCTCATGTTCAACAATTCTAGGATCGACGCCTTACATTTCTTCATATGACTAAGAGAAAACATCACAAAACTCTTTGAATAGATAAATATATTGTGTGATTTCCTACAAAGAGTAATTGGCACCTATATTTATATTCTCGATGATGTTAGGCTTAATGGATATATTAATAGGAATGGTTTTTGAAATGTTTGTCAAAATTCCTTTTGAAAGAACATTGTGTGTTTGGACAGGGCATTGGTACCTTTCCATATCATCATCAAGGTAAAAAATTTCAGGTTTAACCTCTAGTGAATATGGGTTAGAAAGAAATGATGATCGATGATGCTTGTCATCCCATGGTCGTTCTGAGATATTCATGACTTCCATGATAGCTTCATCAGATGAAAATGTTTTATCTATGATGTCATGAATGTTGGGAGTATCGATAGCCCATACATGTGACATATACAGATCATATTCCTCCAATGGAGGAGGATTTTGATCCAAGTATGTTGAAGCATTTTTAATTGCTTGATATGACATTTCTATATCATACAAAGGTGTACTAATCCTAGTTTCATCAAGTTTTTCTGAATGTATTTCCTTTCCTTCACTAGTTTGAACTTGGATGTCCTCTATCATAGTTCCATTTGATGAAGCGGAACCCATTGTTGTAGTGGATTTGGTCAAAATGGTTAATAGAAAGTTCAATTCTGATGTAATGGTGAACAATGGAGCAGTTTGAGGGGTAGATTATGGTGGTGGGATTGTGAAGGTTCCTTTGAGGGAAGAGTCTTTGAACATCCCAACTCCCACATCATGAATCGCTTCTTTTGAATTCCACACAAAGGTACATTTTAGTGGATACCAATTTTAGGTGTGTAGTAATCTAATTGATTGATTGTAATAATCTTCTCTTGGTGGGGGAATTGAATTACTCATAATAACGAAGTTACTACTTCTGTCATTGCATGTATCCAACTACGTCTGAATAACATATTGTAATCTATGGGTGCATCCACTACCTCAACATCAACTTGAACTATTTTACCTCCCAATTCTATTGGGCAAGCTGTAATGAGTCCATGAGGCAGGAACGAGTGTCCATCAAATGCATTAAGTATTTTGTGGGATAGTTTCAAAGTGGGTGATCCTAAGCATTTCCAACATCCTAAATACATGACACAAGTAGATGCTCCTTTGTCTATAGTAGTTCGAAAAATATTCATCCCGTGTGATGGAAGCCTACTTGTTGATTACTCTAAGTCAAAGGTGACCAAAATAGTATCATGCAGATTGACTACACTAATGGCATACAATAGCACTTTTATCTAAGTGGGACAACCTTGTAATACCTCCAAGGCTGACATGGCACAAGATACTTGAGCTAAGTATTCCACTACACTATAGTGTTGATATGCTTTAACCTTATGATTATGAATTGTTTTTCATAGAACCCATTTCGTAGGTCAAGGCACTATGTCAATAGTTGGTTTCTCAATGGTGAGATAACTAGTTGGTTGTGATCCCAATGGGTTCAAAACACTAGGTTTTTTGTCATATCAATGAGCCCTTGTTAGGAAATTGACCTCATGATCTAATATGAATATGTTAGAAATGGGTGGATTTCCCCCTTGCAGAGGGTTTTCTTGGTTTCCACCTTATGGGGGTACTGGAGTTGCAAAAACCATCTTTTGTTGTTGTGGAAAAGGTTGAGTCAACACAACAGGTTATTGTGGTCAACTGCATTGAGATAAAATTTGATGAATGTCATCCATATGAGGGCATAGGTGAGTAGAATGATCTCCTTGACAAATTTTGCAAGGATACATGTTTTTTCGTTTCTCCTGATTTCCTTTTGGTTGATTATTCATTCTAGGTGCATCTCCTATCCCAGAATTAGCATTTGGATTTTTATTTTGTTTCTTCTTTTTTCCTTTTTGGTCTATGGCTTGGATTGTGAGGATTTCTGAAGTTTGGGTAGGATTTGCAGGTTGCTGGTTTTCTTGGCTAGTTGTGGGTTGAGAAGTTTGAATCGACACTTGTCCCATTTGCTGGGTAAGTCGATCAATTTGGCTGATAAAACTAATCACATCATTGGCATAAGGTCCTTTCGATGGCTTTGTTGGATCAAACGTAGGTCTTGTAGCAAGAGGTATTAAATCATAAAGTGTGCTCAATTGTGAAACTATCAAATCCATTTTTTGGTCACTCTGAATGAGTTTCTCTTCGGTCATGGATCCTGACATAGCTACATCTATATTAAGAGTAATAAATAGTTATTTCAAAAACCAATATGCTAAGAATTGATCTAATATTTCTGCTTTAATAAGCCTTCAGTGTCTCCTCCACTCATGTATATGATCAAATATGTGAGCAGAAGTGGATTGTCTAAGCGAAGTCAAAAGTTCAGTACCCATAGAGGATAGGTAATTGAAAATATGTCGAAAATACCATGGCTAAATATGAAAAATTCATGAATGAATTACGTGGAAATTCAATGTACCATTTTGTAGCGGTTCCAATGATGTTCTGTCGAAACAACATCAACCTAATACTACAATCAACTAGGGAATTGGATGAACACCATAAATTAAATGTCATCACATGAATTGATGGATCATCCCTGGTCGTCCATCGAACTTGGGTATGTCTGAAGGAAGTTTGGTTGGTATGGTTGGACATCCATTCATATGTAGAACATGATCATTGGTCAGTTAGGATAATTCCTATAGATTCTATGTGTCTAGAAACAGTGATTTGATAGGTGTTGTTATAGATGTTTTATATGTGGGTGGAACTTGATATTTCCACTGACCCGGGGTTTTATTTATGTTCCAATGTGGATTTTATCCTTGAAAAGGAGGACCCCAAATATACTGGATATTCCCAAGAGTTTGTCCATTCCATTGAGGGATAGCATTGAAAGGTGAATTACCTCCTTGTGGATGTGGACTCCAACAAGGTGGATATTTTCCTAGGACTTTACCACTGCAAGGATATTTTCCTTGTACTTGATAAGTATTCCAATGTGGATTCCCCCCTTATGGGGGTAGGTTCCTAAAACATTGGTTACTTCCAAGACCCATACCACTCATGCTTGAGACATGATAGATAAGTGGAATTTCCCCTGGTATAGTGGTCATTGGAGGTGTAGGGTTTCCCCCAAACATCATGCTAGGATTAGTAGGAGGATAACCGCCCACGGAATTTCCACTCATTTGCAGATGATTTCTCTAATTGGTATCCATGTTCCAAGTTCCATTTCCTCCACTAGGAATAATACCATTCCAAGGTGTAGAATTTCCTGTAGGAGTGGAACCTAGACAAGTATTAGGTTCACCAAAAGGATTCAAATTAACTCGTAAATTTTGACCTTGATGAGCCCCACCATATGGGAAACCCATATTTGGTAAGGTACACCCTCCAGTAGGGATACTTGTATATGAAGTGGATGTACTTCTAGGATTGGAACCTGGAACTGTACCAACTGGAACTAAAGTGCTAGTTGAACTTATGTTATTAACACGCACGTTAACTGTTGGGATTGTCATTGGGTTATAATTGGAGGTATTACCTAGTCCTCCAGCCACCACTTGGGGATGAACTAGTGTGGTTCCTAGAGATTCTGAAGAAGCCAAAGGGTTAAGTGTAGGATTTTGCATGTTATTTGAATATGTGAAAAGAGGGTTGAGGTTATCCAATGATTCATTTACCGCAAGTATTACCAGGTATGAAATATTCTAAGGTGGATTATCAGGATCAACTATATGGTTTTCTATTGATTCAATTTCAAATGGATAAATATTATCAACTATTTCTGTAGATGGTTCAGGATTAGGTCGACGTTGATATTCTCTATTATTGTTAATTGAATTTAAAAATGGTTTAGTCTCAAAGTATATTGAGTTTTGTTTTTGTATTTTTCTCTGTGTTTTAGTGGGACCTTCAGGTTCTAGTGACTCACCTTGCTATCGCCATGATTGGCGAGTTGGGAGAGAAGCCACTTTGACGTTTGAGTTTTTAGAATCGAAAAATATATCAAATTGCAATAAAACAATTCTAAAGTCAATCTAGACTCCAACAAAAATAAAAGAGACCACACCACTAAACATGTCCCTAAGGAAGAAACAAGCAAACCTCTTTCCAAAAATCTGAGGTTTAGTGAAAAGTTGAAATTTTAGAGGTCCTTCGAAAACTAGTAGCTCTTGAGGGACATCACGCCTCAACAATTACTAAATAGTGAAGGTACGAGAAACAATTACATTGTTATTCAATTTTCATGGGTGCAAGTGTTAGCTCTTGGCTACTCACCCTCCCAAGGAGCTGAAACAACCTTGTGTTTGTCTTAGGTATTGCAAGATTCCCCCTCTCACAACATCCTGTGTGATGCCCTAGGGAAATAAACTATGGTTACCACTTCACAATCGGTGGTCAGGTAGGATAGTGGTCAGTCTAGGATAACTCACATAGACTAGATATATCAAGAAAGTGATGTCACCCTGAGGACTTGTCACTTAAATGAAATAATGTAATGTGTTCATATCCCACCAAATAAGCAATAGGGGGGGTACCACCCTTACTAATTCAGACTGACCTCGTGCTTAAATCATGTGCTAGAAGTGCTTTTCCAACATGCACTCTTTGCTACTAATGGATTTGATTCTCTTTAATCAATATTAGTTTCATATTTTTGTGGATTTGTAGTGTTAACTCACCATCTTAACCCAAATCCCTAGCCTAATCTTGTTGGTGATATCAAAAATAGAATCTTGTTTGATTTTATATTAAGCGTTGATTTTAAACGTAATTCAATTAATTTCAAGGAGTGGTGGTGAAATTGATTGTGTTACGACTTATAATATTGAACCAATCCAATGCATAGATGCTTTTAAACCTATCCTTTCATTTGATGAACTCTTTATACTAAAATAAAGGTAAGAGGTTTCTTCGATAATCCTTCAAACATGTATGTATCTCCCGCTTTCCAAAATATTTAAAAAAAAAAATCCCTAAATCAAGTAAAATATTCATTGGATTGAAAAAGGTGATGCAAAAATTGTTAATAAGCCTTCGAGGTTTATGAAGCAACTTGTTTTTCTTTGAAATAACTTTTTGAGGTTTGATCAATGATTACACTTGAGATCTATGTTTCTCGTTCACAGGACCACCCGAAGGTGCAAGTGAAGAGGATACATAGAGCTCAAAAAATATATTCTTCAACAAAAAAGTCTACACTATTACACTTGAGATCCATGTTTCTTATTCACAGGACCACCTGAAGGAGCAAGTGAAGAGGATACGCAGGGCTCATAATTTTGCTCAAAATTAAACCTAGACTATTACACTTGAGATACCTATTTCTCTTTCACAAGATCGCCCGAAGGTGCAAGTGAAGAGGATACGTAGGGCTCAAACACAACTTATATCAAAAAGTTTGAAAATAACGAACAAGGTCCTCTCATTGTGTTTGAACTGATCTTAAGTGGTAGGTTTGTATTTTTGAGAATTTAAGTGAATTTGTTTTAATTGATAGTTTGAAAAACATCTTAGTTGTGATTTCAAGTGGCGTGGTAGGTCAGAAAGTTCATGTGGCTTCAAAATTCATGGCCTTAAAGTTCAAAAATTGAAACAATGTGTCATGTTCTTTAGTTTTTGAACAATTTCCTTATGAAAATATGTGATTAAAATGACCAAATTAGACAAAATTTCAAATTTTCAAGAATGAAATAAATGACATAATTGGTAAACATGTTATTAAATTTCATATTTGAGCATTCTTTTACAGAAAACTTGAACAACGCTAAAAAAACTACTACTCAAAGTGTTTTTTCCTATCTTTTTAAGGAGGTTTCCAAGCCTTCCAAATTTGAGAGAAATTTTACCTAAATCCTTCAAAAATACTCCTAATAGGTCCTAATAGGACTCAACAAGTGTTTTTTATTTCAACTAAGGTTCTGCAAAGTCTAAAATGAACTCAATTTAAGACCAAACATCAGTGATCTCAAAAAATTTCAATCTCAAGCCAAATGCACACAAAACTTTAAAATATTTAAAAAATCCCTAAATCCTGGTAAAAAAGAGGTAAATTATGTCTAAGAACTCTGTTAGAATATTCCTAATACATATACAACATAAAAAACCAAATCAATGACCCAAAATTGAAGATTCAACCATAAAAAAAATCAAGATCCGTGACTCTTCCATACTGTGGTCGGCACACTGTTGTTATTGATGAACATAGTGTCATTGACACACTTAGGGGAGTCTAATAGGGAATCAAGGGATTCCAACACTCTGTGTAGTCAATGAAATGGAATAAA
This sequence comes from Pseudotsuga menziesii, assembly GCA_001517045.1. NCBI lineage: Eukaryota > Viridiplantae > Streptophyta > Pinopsida > Pinales > Pinaceae > Pseudotsuga > Pseudotsuga menziesii. The sequence continues at coordinate 159,467 of LPNX011050172.1, forward strand.
CAAGTTAAAGAAAGGAAAAAACCAAGATCCAGATCCAAATTTCTTGGAAAATGAAAAATTATGGGTGAAATCAGGCCAGTTTTGACCTCTAGAACTGAACTAAAGCCTTTTAATACCAATATCACGCATGCATTAAAATATTTAAAGGTAAGAAACACCCAAACAAAGGGAAAAAACTCAAGAAAACCAGTTTCAAGAGAATAACCCCTTAGCTCCCCAACGAAGTCGCCATTCTATTTGTGGAGTATTCTAGAACTAAAGTTATATCCTACTCTCCTATTTCTATGGGGTGGGTGAATCCCAATCGACAGAAAACAAATCAATTATCACAATAATCCTAAGGTCTTAAGCCTTATTTCATGGATTTTGGAAAGGGGAGGAAGAGAGGATAATACCTCTTGTAGCCTTGAAGTTTGATGGAGTTCCTTGATGGTTTTCCTTGCAGCTCCTTGAATCTCCTTCACACCTGCAAATCTCACCACAAATAATTCCTACTATCCTACCAAAAAATCTTTAAGAAATATAGGTTAGATATAATTGCCTACCAATTTTACATCAACATGAAACTTGAATGGAAAAAATTGAACAAGAATTGTGAAGAAAACTGAATTAATTCATAATAGATGAACATGGAGAAATACTTATAACCCTTGAAAGTTCCTTCCTTATCCATATCCTATACCTACTCATCTACCATCCATATATTCCTTGATGGTTTTCCTTGCAGCTCCTTGAATCTCCTTCACACCTGCAAATCTCACCACAAAATAATTCCTACAATCCTACCAAACTATCTTTAAGAAATATAGGTTAGATCTAATTGCCTACCAATTCTACATCAACATGAAACTTGAAGGGAAAACATCGAACAAGAATTGGGAAGAAAACTGAATTGATTAATAATAGATGAAAATAGAGAAATACTTACAACCCTTGAAAGTTCCTTCCTTATCCATATCCTATACCTACTCATCTACCATCCATGCCTTTGATTCCCAAAAAATTTGTAGTAGAAGAGTGATTTTCGGCCCTCAATTCCTCTAGCATGTCTTTTCTCTCTAACTTGTCTCCTGTAATTCACCTCATATGCCTTCCTTATATAGTATTGGGGTTTGTGCACCCTATATCTTAACCATGAATGTGGGATTATTATTTTTGAAGATTTTTTATTATTTCCTTCAAAAAACCCACTTTACCAAGTTTTTAGGCATCAAACTTGATTTTCAGTATTTCCAAGACAATTAATACCCATGTTAGGATTTGTTTCCACTATGTGAGTTACAGGAACTAGGATTTGGCCCTTAAGTGGTCATGGACTTGGCCTCTTTAGAGACACATTTTCTTCAAACATTTCTTCCTTTGTGGAAGCAGCGGTCAAATGAGAGATTGAAGCTCTCAATTGTTCAAAAACATCGATCTTCATGTTGCGGGTGAATTAGAAATATGTTTTCAGACAAACACTCTCAATGGTGTTAATTTTATTGTTAACAACTACAACGACAAACATTCATCTCTATAATGACGGTTATCGGGGTCCAAAACATTTTATTTTCAATTTTTTTTATCTATTTATCCACGAAAATTTTGATTTTAACTTATTTGTGTCAACATTTCGTGGAAATTTTGAGCCATATGTACTAGTGTGGAATGTCTAAGGAAATATCTACTAGTATTTGTGTCCATGTTAAGTCATGTTTTATGGGATCATGTATGAGCTTGGATAGAGATTTAAAATTTCCATAAATGGCAATTTTGACCAGGAAGTAGGGCCAACCATTAGGGGTTGTGGTGGAGGACCTCCTCTTGGTGGTAAGGGAAGTGCTACCAATGGGGATGAACCCATTCTTGATCAAGAAGGAGGCGTGATTGGGGAGTGTGTAGGAGAACTGAGAAAATTATGTCTAATAATAGTTAATTCAGTCATAGATGCTCATGAATGTCCTCAAAGTGGTGGTCTCCCTAACGATTAGTGGGGATGTGTGAGTGTCGGAACCCCTCTTTGAATAAGAGGAAGGAACTAAAAGGTTTAAATATATCCAAAGGAGAGCATTATTAGGGTATACCCTTGATTCCAGGAATTCAACCTCCAAATTTACTCCCATATAGGAACCCATTTGCACAAAATAATGAAATTTAAAAGATTAATCGTGAGATACTAAAGGTGGGAGTCATTTCTCCCAACATTATCACATAGTCATTGTCGATTATATCAATATATTTTACTATAATTATGCATAATGATTATAACAGTAAGATATAACATAATTTAACAATGAAGCAAAACACAGTCACATAGTACACATAAATTTATCCTTAAAAACCATTTATAGGGAAAAACCAACAAACCATTGAGCTTTATTTCTCATGTTTTATCAACACTCCTAACCAACGTTTAAAAAAATAATATATTAGATTGCAATAGCTCAAGCATGAATTCACTTACATTATTCATCTCTCAAGTACAATACATTCAGCCTTTCTAGCACATCTTGTTTATGGATGCAATACTCTGATTCATGACAAATGAATTAGTTATAGTTAACTACTTCATTAATGGTGATCCACAACTTCCTAACAATTTTCAATTATTTTGTTACAATTGACTTGACTGATTCAACTTAATTCAACTACCATTCGAGCTTCTTGTTGTCCAATTATTTTTCCAATTCCTTCCCATTTTATGCTTCGTCGACTTCACATCGACTACTCATGGTCATTAAGAAATCGACTAGAATTTGATTGTCTGTTGAATTCAATTCTAGTTGACTTGTTAACTAGTCAACTCTCAAATTCTACCATTTATTTACATGCAAATAATATAACATACTCAACATACCATTGATTTGGATACACAAAAGATTTCAAAACTTTAGTTCACTTGACTGGGGCTAGTAAGCCCATTGTTTCCATACACCATGTAAACTTCTTGGTGATCATCGACTTGGTTAATGAATCTACAATGTTATTCAACGTGTCTACATTTTCCTACTACACTTTATGGATCACCACTATTTCTCTCACAAAATGGTATTGTACATGGATTTGTTTTTTCTTTGAATGGAGGTGTAGGGTTCTTTGCTATGAAGATTGCACTTTGACTACTACAATTCAACCTAACTTATTGTTGTTTATATCCAACCTATGAACACAATATATGCAACCAAAATACCTCTTTAATTGCATGAGAAACTACCATGTATTCAACCTTAGTAGTCGATAGTGCAACAACCAACTGCCTCCTATTCATCCAATCAACTTCCCCACCGAATAATTTGAAAAATATCCACTAGTTGACCATCTACACTTAATATCTCCAACCTATTTAGAGTAAAAAAAAAAAACCATGTACACTTATTATTATATTAGTTTCATGTTTTCCTTGGGAGCATATTTCATAATCCATTGTGCCACACAAATACCTAAAAAATATTTTAACAATGATCCAATGCTCTTTCCTAAGTTTCAACATGTATTTACTCAATACTTCCACTACATAGGAAATATTAGGATGGGTACAGACCATTGCATACATCAAACTACCTACAACACTAGTATATGGAACCTATGCCATGTAATCCATCTCTTTTTCTGTCTTAGGACATAGTTTAAGAAATAATTTAACTCCTAAAGGAATGGAACTTTAACTAATTTTCACTCCCTCATGTTGAAGCCTTTCAAAACTGTCTCAACAAATTTTCTTTGATTTAACCAAGTCCTTCTACCTACTCGATCTATTTTATTTTCCATTTCAATAATTAAATGAGCTACATCCATATCCTTCCCGTCGAACATGGAGGATAGCTGCATTTTCACTTCCCTGATCAAATTCACATTGCTTTCGACCAATAACAAATCACCGACATACAAAATCACATATATAAAATGTTCATCGACTTTCTTGATATACACACAGTGATCAACCTAACTTCTCAAAAAACCTAGATGTTGGATATGCATATCAAACTTATGGTACCACATCTTGGGTGGATGTTTTAAACCATAGAGGGAATTATTGAGCTTGTAGACCAACTCCCTTTCCCCCTTCATTGTGATCGTTCAATCTACTTCATATGCATTTATTCTTCAAGATTACCATGAATAAACATTTTTTCAGGTACATCTATTCTATTTTAAGATCAAATGATACAACTAAAGACATTAACATCTCAATGGAAGTTAACTTTACAAGAGAAGAAAATTTCTCAAGTCAACTCCCTCTACTTGGGAATATCCCTTTTTCTACTATTTGAGCCTTGTACTTCTCGACCAAACTTGTCTCATTCATCTTTTTCTTAATTACTACTTATTGTTGATGGGTTTCCTTCCATTTACCAATGTGACCAAATCCCATGTTTTATTCTTCCATAAGTACTCCATTTCTTCTTCCATGGCCTCTTTCCAAATTTCACCCTATGTCAAGTGAATCACTTCCATTACTAACGCGGGATCCTATTTTATGGTAGTTAATACAAAACCAAAGTTAAATTCTAGTGGAATGTACCTTTTAGGTTGTTTATTTGCTCAGCTAGACCTCCTGATGATCAAATTCTATTGTTCCACCTCTTTGTTGGATTCAATCGACCATTTGAATCATGAATTTTGTCGTTGCATTCAAACTCTAGCTATTTTGGACCCTTTCCTCTTCTATTCTCTCAAATCCTACAAGTACCTCCAACTTTTCTAAAGATCACATCTCTACTATAAAATTCAATCCTTCTGACAATATTCCATATCTTATACCCTATCACTCCATCCATGCACCTGCTGAAGATGCATTTCTCAGACTTAATGTCAAGTTTGATTCTTTTCTCTCCTGGGAGATGCACAAGGGAATCATACCTAAACACTTTGAGATATGCAAGATAATGCATTTCACCAACCCATGCCTCATATGGAGTCTTCTCAGCTAGATCCATCGATGATTACCTATTTACCAACATTGATCCATCTAAAACATGGATCTATAAAGCACCAAGAGGCATCCAATTTCTTGAGGTGTTATTTTTAAATGGCATTTTAATAAGTTTAGTTTTACATTTTTATCTTATGAGGAAATATGGATTTTTTAATTATTTTTTATTTAGTTTTATTTTTTAATCTTATGATCCACCATAAAAGAATTTAATTACTTTTTATTTTTGGTACATAACATTAGTTCATTACATGTAACATTACGCATCTCCCCCATACTAGGTTATAAGCACCTCTCTACTCTTGGAGCAACTATGTAACACATTGTGTTGACTACTTCTGCCCATAATTCTTGTGTGGTTCCTACAACATTGAGCATGATCCTTGTTTTCTCCATCAACATTGTATTCATGATTTAAGCAACTCCATTCTGTTGAGGTGGATATGTGTTTTGTTAAGCTATACCTTGTGCGACATGACTAGTTGAACACTTTGCTACAAAATTATCCTACATTATCAGTTCTCAACACCTTGATCTTTTTGTTGGTCCGATTTTCTACAAGAGATTTGAACTCTTAGGACTTTTCAAAAACCTCATATTTATTCCTCAAAAAATGCAACCATACTTTATTGACCATAAATATAGTGTTCATAGATTCCTACTTCTAAAGAACAATAAGGAAGACCTTCAACCATACCTTTACTGTGCATAGCACAAATACCTTTCTCACTAATATGTCCCATCCACTAATACCAAAACATGGTTGAGTCAACTAGACCAGAATGTATGTTGTTGGATTCAAGAAATATTGTATTCACACAACCATTGGAATATATTCTTCCCAGCATATTTTATAATGTTCCAGTCTGAAATCCTCTCATTATTACCATTGGTTATTGCACCATTTTACATGAATATTTATAAAACACAGACTACACACTTCCATTTCTCATCTTGCTGACATATATCAGGTTTTGAGTTAAACCTAGGATATGCAACACCCCTGGAAGAGTTCCTATCCTTCCATATTTTAGTTTCAATCAAACTTTACGTCGTCCAAAAATACTGGTTGATGAATAATATCCTAGAAGAACATCACTACCATCATATTTCTCATATTCACAGAGCCACTCTTTGCATGAGTATCATATGATATGATGAACAAGAGTTGATCAACCAAGATTCATGATCTAACTGTTTACTTATCGAGGCCAAACACACATATCCTTTCTCTTCATTCAAAGGCTTACTTTCAGTCGACTGTGCTTTCTCATATCCTTTGTTCTCCTCGACTCCCACCGACTTACAATATTGCTTATAATTCTTGACTTTACAAATTTCCATCATTTTCTCATTGTCAGTCCATGAGATTTAGATTTGATCTCATTTTCTCATTGTCAGTCTAGGATATTTAGATTTGATCTTAGATCTACCCCTCGACATTGGTTTTATATTGGAGATTTTCCCTTTTCCTTTATCTATTGATCCACCTCTTACCATCATGTAATTGTGGGTTGATCCTTCCATGTTCTTTTGGCTCATCTCTTCTAATAATAAATATGAAGTCACCTCATTGATATTCAATGTGGTATTATTTCTTCCAATAGCCACGATCATGATATCCCAAGTGTTAGGAAAATAAAAAAATAGAATGATACATCTCTTCTCCTTTGTGATTTTGATATCCATAGACAACAACTAACTAACAATAGTGTTAAAATCATTCAGGTTCTCTGTGACTGAGTTCGTCATTCATCCTCAAAATATATAGCTTCTTTCGAAGAAATGACTTTTTAATTTGAAATTTGAACTAGTACAAGTTCCCCAACTTTTCCTACAATTTGTTGGTAGTGTCTTCTCCTAAGACATTCATCAATATATAATCTACTAACAAAGTTGGATAGTACGTGTTGCTTTCTTGTCAAGTTTCTTCCAATAGTTTGATGACATATTTATTGGGGTTATTTCGAGGCTTACAAAAACCCCATGTTCTTGATCTACAAATATATCCTCCTTTTTTAAGATTCCAAATCTCAAAGTTTTATGTGCACTAAAATTTTCAATTTCTATCCTTGAATTGTTGGCCATTCTAACTAAGAATCAATTTTCTAGAATTCTTGCTAAAACTAGGTCTACTCTAGATCCACCATCAAAATTTAAAACTCTCAGCAACAAAGTTGTCCCCCTAAATCCAAATATAGCTCTAATACCATGTAAAGGATATCAATACCTTTTATAGTGATTATAATAGTTAGATGCAACATAATTTAACAACGGCACAAAACACATTCACTCAATACACACAAATATATCCTAGAAATCCATTTACAAGGAAAAACTAACAAACTAGTGATATTTACCACTCATCTATTAGCCACAATCTTAAACAACATTTACAATAGTGATTTACTAGATCACAATAGCTCAATCATGAATTCACTTACTCTCTAATTCTTCACTCAAGTGCAATAGATTTATCCTTTCCATCACATCTTCTTTATAGGTGCAATACTCTAATTTATGACAACTGAATTAGTTACAATTATCTGATCCATTAATGATGATCCATAAATTCTTAACAACTTCTAGTTATTATATTATAGTTGACCTCATTAAGTCAAGTTTAGTTGAATTCCAGTCAAATTTCTCATTTTCCAAGTTTTTGTTCAATTCCTACCCGCTTTACGCTTCATCGACTTCCTATCGACTAGTCGACTAGACTTCTGCCATTTGTTAACTTCAATTCTAGTCAACTTTATAACAAGTTGACTATAAAATTCTACCATCGATTTACATGCAAATAATATAGCATAGCCAACATTCATCCCCAATGGTCATGGTTATAAAGAAATAAGGGAATTGGAACATGTCTCCTGATTTTTATGCCCTCAATATGATGACCATCAAAGATCAATTTCCTATCCCAGTCATAGATGATATCCTATATTAGCTCCATGGTGCCAATTTTTTTACCAAACTCGACCTTCATTTCGGAAACCAACAAATCAAGAGTAAAGAGGTTAATATTTTAAACACAACATGCGACACACATGAAGTCTACTATGAGTTTTTGGTTGATAAAACCTTGTAACTCGTTTGGGACCATCATTTTTTTATTAAATTCTCCAAATGTGCTTTTGGGGCCTCATAAGTTGAATAATCAAGTCACATTATGGGACAACATGCGGTGACAATGGACACCAAGAAGATTCTGGCAATGCAAGAGTGCCCCCCCACCTAAAACCTTGAAGAGCTTAAATGGATTTGTAGGCCTTACTAGATACTATAGGAAGTTTGTGAAGAACAATAGTGAAATTGCAACCCATTTGAAAACTTTTCTTAAGAAAAATTCCTTTGCATGGAACAGAGCAGTAGAACAATATTTCTCAGTTTAAAAGCAAGCCATATGCACTACCCCAGTCTTAGTCATTCTTGATTTTAGTAATACTTTTGTATTGGAATGTGAATATTTTGAAAAATGTTTGGGTGAAATCATAATGTAATATGAATGACCCTTAGAATTCACCAATAAACAATTGTGTGAGAGGAATTGGGAAAATTTACCTACAAGGAATAAATGATGGTCATTCTACATGAATTAGACACATGGTGACAATATCTCATGGGGAAGTGTTTCAAGATCAAGAAAAATCACCACGGTGTGAAGTATTTTTTGGAAAAAATGTTTTCATTCCTAGAGCAACATAAATGGGTAATTAATATGCTTGGATATGATTATGATAGCATCTACAAAAAGGAAAATGGCAATGTTTTGGTAGACACTTTGTCAAGAAAATGTAAAGAAAAGGGATCCCTCTTTTCCTTATCTTCTTTGGTACCTGAATGGTTAGAATATGCACAACAATAATGCCACATATTAGCTCATCAATTGACTTTAGAATGACCCCAACATTCAACAATTATCGAACACCCCTTCACCAAATATTTATATCCCATATTGAATTGTTCAATGCATTGCTTAGATGGCTTACAAATTAGTACTCCAAGATCCACCCAGTATTTCATGTGTCTTGTTTGAAAAAGGGTGTGGGTCATAAATTATTGAGTTCAAATTACATTACTATAAATCAATGTAGAAGGCTTACTTGGATCTATCATGAATTAGTTTTGGCCACACAAGAACATCACCTATGATAGCACACAATGCTGGAAGTTATAATCTACTGGAAGGATATGCGGTTAGAAGATGCTACTTGGGAACATTTACCCTTTTGCAGTGGTTTCCCCATCTCCAACGTTGAGGACATTGTTTATTTTGGAGGGGGGAGGAATGCTACTATCCTACCCTAACCACCCTACTTTATCAATGTAAAAGGCCTGATGGACCATAGATAATTAGTGGGTAGTGCCTTAATGTAAAAGGGACTTCTTTATTGAATAAAAGTCAACTAGGTGGTTGATCCTCATTAATAACAAGACCACAAGTAGTTATGGATTTGGATATTGAAGCAATATAGAGAGAGTAGTAAGCTATGTAATGTTTTGTCAAGAATTTTTATTGTATTTGGAGATTCACTCTTGGAGGTTTACCCCTTGAAGAAGCAAGTGAACATAACTCTCTACTTTAAATATATTTCATGAAAGAGATATTTTCATGGTTTTATCTTTTGTTTTTTGTCTTTCCTTTGAAATTTTGGGTTTATGTATATTAGACATTCTCCCTCCTAACCTTAGAATTTTGGTAAAAATGAAGAGGACAATCTTACACCACATGTCCATAAACATGGAATTGAGAAAATTTAAAGGAAATCCATAATATATTAGGGTTTCAAGATAAGCAATATTACCTCTCTATGACACAATTTCAAACACCAAACCTTCCCTCATATATATATAGACAAGAATATGTGCAAATGAGATTTTCCTAATGTCCACAACACTCATGTATGCCTCATAGAATTCCCCCAAAGAGTTTCCAACTTTGAATACCTCATGCATGAAAAACTCTTAAAGGAGACCCAAAATTTTGATCCATATGGGATTCAAATTCATTTGTTATAACCAGGCATTAAAAGGGGGGTCCAATGCTTCAATGCCATCACTGTCAATCCTCATCTCCAATACAACACCATTATTCTCTTTACATCCTCCTCTAAGAATTGCATGGAACCCATCCATCCATGAGAAAAAAAGTAAAACTTATGAGAGTAACCCAAAACCAATTCCCATGAGTCCTTCAACCACTCTCGGAACACTCCTTCACTAATCCCCTTTCCCATGAACTTCCTCACAATGACTTTTGATGCCATTTTTGAAACTTCATGCAACTTTTTGTTATGACCTAAAACCAATTTGACTTCACTGAACATACTCTTCATGCATTTTTTCCACCATTTCTTTGAACCCTCCTCTTTTGCACATGGGACTTAATCAAGCTCTCCTTTGTCTCCACTTGAGAAATTAATGGTTGTGTTCATTATAACCTTGCCACTTGAGAAATGCATGGATTTGTTCATTATAGGACGTCCCTCAATACATTCTGAATATCCATTTAAAATGATAGGGAATTACATCTTTACTTGTTGGAAATCAGAACTCCACCAAACCCTTCAACTAAATGAGAACTTGAGGATATAACTACTTGAATGAATCCATGTGCCACCAATTCCAAGCACCAATATTGGTAACAAAAATACACCACTCAAAATCACAGGAACCTACAACAACTAAGTGTTGGTTCCACACTTGCCAAAAAAACCTTCTTGAAAGCTCTAAAATGAAATATAACTTACACTTGGCATGAAAGGAAAAGAAACACTAGTTTTATCGATGCTTGGATAATTTAAGCTTGGCATGAACGCAACTACACTCTCATTGACTCCACATAAGCTGCATACCAAATATCCCACTTGGTTCCTTGTGAATTCACCCAATGTAACCAAAGTACCCCTACCACCTACTCTATTGTCCTAACATTCCATTGAGTATCAAAATTTTCAACACTAACACCACTTCCAAACCCCCCCCCCCCCCCNCCAAATATTGAACCCCCATTCATGGACAAGTAACTCCACCCCAAATACAGTAAACCATAAGTCTTGAACCCCCCAAATATTGGACCCTGATGCATGGATAAGTCCCTCCCTAAACATAGACACCTAAAGAAAAGTATACCCACAAGGTTGGGAACATATATTTAGACCTTTTTATGGCTCAGAAGAACAATCTACCCTATCACTATCCATCCTCCATATAAAATATCATCAACAAACATAATTGGTTTATGTAAATACTAATTGCATTGATAGGGATACTTTACAACAAATATCAATGTGCAAAATGTCTTACAAAATATAAACATATTAATATAAATGAGGTTAACAAAATTAAAGCATAAGCAATCAATTATTTACACAATTAAAATTGTTGAATGTACATACTTAGAGAAATTTGATTCTTTTAAATATTTAATAAATTCATTTTTAATGGAAATATATTTTTTTAATAATTATAAATTAATAAAATATTTTATTTTAATTAATTTTAAAACATCCTTTTTAACCTATTCTAATTGGATAAGTATAAACTAAATAGTGAAATTGTTCATCGGCTAGATAGACGACATCTCTTATTCCACAAATAAAAAATCTTGTAATTCAATTTTGTATCGCTTTGCATCGTAAAATGTGATAACCAAGTCATTTAATAATGATGAACTAAATGTTTTACAATTTGTACCTATTTTCTGATGTTTTTTCCAGCTGAAATTTGGTTGCAAATTGTTGAAATTTCAATTTAAAGTTGTTGGAAATACATAATCGAGATACCTAAAAGTAATTGAAGGAAAAATCCAAACTATAAGGTAAAAGAAATTGAACTCTTGAATGTGCTAAAAACAAAAACAAAAAAAATAAAAAAATTGAAATGTGGCTAAGCTGATGGTCATGGGAATAAACCTTTAAACCAAGGAACAAAAAAATAAAAATAAAATGAATATGGCTTCGAAGATCATGGGGATCGACATCATGATGTAATGAATATTTTGATAATGGTGGTGATTCCTTCCCTTTTAGGACCTCTTATCGGTTCTCTGTCCCATATAAATATTCGCTAAAAAAAACGAACACACAAAAAATAAGAGATGGTTGGATTTGAATATTTTTTTCAATTTTTTCTCTTTTTGTTTGCATCTTTGAAAACCCATTTGCTGATTTCACTTTGAAGGATTGCGAATTTCACTTTGAAGGCCCCCTCTTTGGGATTCAAAAATGAAATTGTAGATCATGAGAGTTTGGTTGAATTTAGAGATTTGGTGAAGATGAAGAGAGTGTTTGCAATCAACCAGGACACGGATCTACCTCCATCTATTCAATATGCTATGGATAGGGTGCATTATTTGTTTCCTTCATCTTTTTGGGTGTCAAACTTGCAATTCTTGAATTAAAAATTTTGTGACTTAATTCATTATTTACCTATTATTTTAATTTGGCATGGATTTATTTGTTAATTCAGTTGAATCAATTATAGTTATTGTAGGTTTATCTACAAGTAATATGGACAATATACATTACGGGGTGGTATCCCTTTTGTTGGACAATTGTGTTCATGCATGAAGGGATTTCAAAGATTTATATTTTTCTTTCTTTCTTTCTATTAAATCATTCTCTTTAGCCATCAAATTGCAACTGCTTCAAGCATCATCCCTTTATAGATTGCATTGAAAATATTTGACTTCCTTTAACCTAGGTTCTAGGTTTAAGAAGGTATCTATTACAGAAAATTCACTTGGGACCTACACCCAACCTCATCCTTTTTAAACTCATGCCATATGGGTGGGATATAATACATAGAAAATGGAGCCCTGATATAGAGCTTAACATTCTAGCAACCTCATTGCTAAAGAAATCCCCACATCATTTGCTTGAATAGTTTTTATTCCCTTAGATATTTGAGACCCTTTGACTCTTGAATTTTACTTATGATTCTTGTAAGGTCTCCAACAAGATTTGTATTACTATCATATGGGTCACACGTCACACTTTGCATTCCCATGGAAAATGAGTCAAATTGATTTGGATGACTGTTATCATCACATAGAATGGTAGGGAAGCACACGGATCATAGGCCCTCTAGTTGTCATGGTGTGCACTCTTTAATCCCTACCAATACACCTACAAATCTTAAGTTTTGAGGATATGTTTAAACTATGAGCATGCCCCAACTTAAATTAAAATCTAACTATCTTAGGAAAGTGTATGGTATTTTTTGGAACGGTGTGGTGTAATATTGAAATTTGATTATAAATTTGTCTATTTAGTGCATGGTTCTCAAGCTGATGAATTGTTGGAATTTTATATTTAGATCCTAATTCATCCTTTTGCAAATGTGACTCCTTTGTTACAAGTTTTTGGATTTCTTGTTGCTTTCATAATTGGAAATTCCATTTAGTGTTATGGAAACTCCAAAATTATATGCAAGGTTTTGAATTTCACTGGTTGAAAAAGAATTGTGACAGAAAATGATGCTAATTTTAGTTCTGTAGCCACATAGGGTCCTCATCTCTCCATGACTAATAAAATATAGTATGAAACTTGTGTCATTTCTTCTTTGTGTCTTTGCACCTATTGACAACAAGGGGATGAAGTAGTGATTGCATGTAAATTGTAGGAGATCCCATGCACATTATTTTTCTTTAAAAAATCACTTTTGGAATATTTTCTAAAAATGTCCTTTCAATAGTGAAAACCAATGTTTTAAAACTCAGAATCAAAATCAGAACTGACCGAGAGCCAACTTGGTCCAGACTGGGGCTTGGAAATGACTCAGACTAGTTTGATTTCAATGACTCAGTTTTAAAAAAAAATACATAAAATATTCAATTTTCAAGGAAAATTTTGATTTGAAAGATTCCAAACCATTAGAGACAAAATATACAATGTCTACTCATAGTATATACCATGTAAGGGTGAATATATCAAAATGGAACCAAGTGTAATACATATATGAATCAAAAATTAAATTACATAATCAATGAGGCTCTAAATTGCCTATAGATTCCAAAAAACAACATGATATTCCTACAAGGATACAAGATAAACATGATAAACCTTCAAAAATCAAACTCATCACAAGGGCATATTTGACTTATTTCAAACTATTAGCATACCTATAGTTGACTATTGGACTAAGACAGTCGAAAATTAAGGAACGCCTAGAAAAACAACTCAATGGCCATGAGTAACAATAAGATGGACCAAAACTCCTTCAAGCTAGTATGTATCATTCTCAATCAGATGCCAAACACATGGACGGACATAACCATAATACAACATACCCATTGACAAATGGCACAATTCAACAATTGCAAATGAATCTCATAATCCAACAAAAGGAATTAATTAACGTAACCATAATGCAACATAACCTTGCAAAAATTTTGCAATGCAATATGGACCTTCAAGAATTTCGTAACACAATATAACACTTAATGGATGTCAAAATACAACAAAAGCATTGCAAACATAAGTAAACCCAACTATTACAAAACATTACAATGCAACAAAATACATGGATGGACATAACCATAATACAACATACCCATGGACAAATGGCACAATCCAACATAAGCCTAACCTTAGATGAACATAACTTAACCTAACATAACCCTTGACATATGTCAGAATGGAACAAAATTAATCCAAATATGCCTAAACGCAGCTCCTACAAAAGAATTTAATGAATCTCATAATGCAACAATCCATATGGTAAGCAACATTACCAACATGCACATCATCACAGAGCAACATCGTAGTTCAACTTAACAGTCACTGACTATCATAATCCAACATAGCACTTCATAAATTAAATAAATAATTTATTGATTACATTACATTGAATGTCATACTACGACAAAAACAAATTAATGAACATAACATTAATACAACATATTCATGGAGAAATGGTTCAATCCACCATAACGCTCCATGAACATCATCATCCAACATTTCACAAAAACTTTGCAATCCAACATAGCCTTTATTAATTGGTACACTATTACAATCTAATAAAATATTTCAAGAACATTGCACATACGTATCTCAAAGGTATGATAAACATAATTAAATCAACATATTCTTAATTAATATATAATACTATTTAAAATAAAATAATGCTTAAAGAATAAATTACACTATTGTTTAAATTTATATCTCTATGTAATAATAACTAATCAACAACTTCACTCGTTAAGAAAAAAATTTCACTCTGACAATATTTTGCTCTACCAGGGTTTCTGGATTCACATGATAAGATTCGTCATGAGTGTTGTAGGAGGTGGGAATACCCCTTCCCCCCCTCCTTCGTCCCTATCTGTTGAAGAGATCATCTTTTCTAGATTGATTGTTGCATAGGGGAAGAGATCCGTCGTTCCCTCTCTACCCAAATTTGTCAAAAAGCTCGATGCAGTTCCAGAAATCGCCCTCCCTCCTAAAAAACCCATGCAAGTTTTAGTCTCTCTCTCAGATCGGGCCTTGGTAGGTCAATTCACTGGTCTTTGGCCCTCACCTCGAACTACAGAGAATTGGATCCAGAATAATTGGAGGCCCTTTATCTCCAGCAGTGTCATCAACTATGCTGTAGGACGAGGGTTTTTTCTCTTTGAGTTTATCTCCAAAGAAGACAGAGATATGATATTTAGAAGTGGACTGTATTTTATGGGGCCTCAAGGGTTATACCTGAACTGCTAGACTCCAGAATTTGATCTTTCCCTAGATGTACCAAAGGTGGTCCCAATCTGGGTCCGTCTTCCAAACCTACCCATTCACTGTTGGAATGTTGACTCTCTTCAGTTGATTGGGAATGGCCTAGGAAAGTACATTGACAAAGCAAATCCGAAAGGCCAGTACGCTTGTGCTCGAATCTGCGTAGAGGTAGATCTAGAAGCAGGTCTTTTGGAGGTAGTTTTGCTCACAGTCAAGGACTGGAAGCATTTCTAGAAACTTGACTATGAGCAACTGTCGTTTAAATGCCACCATTGTCATGAATATGAGCACTTTCAAAAACATTGCCCTAAAATCCAAGTCGCTCCCAAAGAAAAAGAAGTTGAGGAAGTATGGTATCCCTCTAAAAATAAGAGCGAAAACCCTATAAGAAAGGAAACAAAAGATCCTACCCCTCTTGGTTCAGCACCTAAAGCCATAGATGCTCAACAACAACCACTGAATTCAGGAAATAATTTTGTCGCTCTTGAAATCCTTGAGGACAAATCCCTCCCCATATCGAAATAGGAAGCAGAGGCCTCTTCCTCCATGACCTCATCCCAAGTAGCAAAAGAAATCCTAGAGGACAAAAGCAAGAGGCAGGATGGAAACCCCCTGGATGAGGGTTTGGAGGAAGAAGTTTCAGAAGAGGAAGAGTGAGATCTGGAAGCCTCAAGAATGGAAGTTAAAAAAGGAACCAGAGGAAGGAAATTTGAAAAGAAAAGAAGGAAAGCAACAACCTATAGGGACAAACTAGCAGGCACCTAATCCTCTTTAGATAGACATCTGAATCCAAGAAACACCAGGCAATAGGGGAATGCCTCATGAGGGGCATCCACAATATCAAAACGTAAATAATGAATATAGTCTCTTGGAATAGTAGAGGGTTAGGGAGAAAATCTAAATTAGTTTCTATGAAATATATCATTCGTATCTCATTGCCCGACATTCTACTTATCTAGGAGACAAAATTGGAGGAGCAGACCTTTCCCTAGGTCGCTCCTACCTTATGGAAAAAAAATAGGAAGAATAGAAGCAATCACAAGAAGAGTGTCAAGAGGTCAAGAGACTCTCTCGGATAATACCAAATTTGAATTGTTAAGTTCTGTTATCAACACCCACTGGATTCTTACAGAATTCTTACAAAACGGCTTGGGAATAAATATTAGTAATTTTAATATTTATGTTCCTGTGGCTATCTGAGAAGAAATTATGTTGGAATCTCCTGCATGATCACTTGAGATCCCATCAGCTGGAAACCTTGATCCTAGCTGGAGACCTAAATCTCACCTTATTTACAGAGGAAAAAAAAGGAGGTAATCATGTTCAATATCCTTCCAGAGATTGGGTTGAAGACCTTATTTCTGACTGGGATTTGGAAGATATCAGGCCAGCTAGAGGAAAGTTTACTTGGACCAAAAAAAGGTTAGGGCTTGGACACATTGTTTCCCACCTTGACGGGTTCCTATTCTATCATTCCTTCCATATTTTGGGCCTTGACCCAGCTCTTCCATCCCCCTCTTTAATGCCTGCGATCACAAGACAATACTCTTTTCTTTTTCCAAGGACAAAAATTTGGGGCCCATCCCATTCTGCTTCAAACCATACTAGACTTCCATGGAAGGTTTTCAAGAGATGGTACCTTCATTTTGGAAAACTATGGTCTGCGGATTGGCTTTTTTCATCTAGGAAGAGAAGATGTGAAGGTTAAAAATGGCCCTAAAGGCTTGGGCCAAACTCCAGAATACCCCCCCGCTAGCAAAGATTGGAAGCAGAACAAGCTCTGGAGGAGCATCAACTTCTTATAGCAGAAGGGTTACTAGACCAGGAAAAGTTGGAAACGAAGGTTTCCCTGCATAATAATCTCCATCCATCCTGTAGATTAGAAGAAGAATACTGGAAGCATAAATCTTGGAATATCTGGCTAGAGGAAGGCGACCAAAATGAAACTTTTTTTCACAAGCAAGCCGAAGGTAGAAATCATTTCAACTTTGTCAAAGAAATCTCTCATCAGAACACTTTGGTCATCAACTTTGAAGATATCAAAAAGGCATCTCTTTCACATTTCAAAGAAATTTACATAGAAGTTGACCTTGTTGGGGACTTTAGAAGCTCCGGGATCCTGGACCTGATCCCCATTAAAGTCTAAGAAGCCTCCAATCGGAAGCTCTTTGCTCTTGTCTCTTTGGAAGAGATTAAACAAGCCTTAGCCGACATGAATCCATATAAAGCGCCTGGACCTGGCAGATTTGTTGCCAGATTTCTCTCTTGCTGCTGGAAAACCATCCACAAGGATCTTCTTAGGATGGGTTTGAAGTCTCAATCCTGCACAAATATAGGGGGAGGAATCAATTATGCCTTGTTGGCCTTAATACCCAAAGAAAAGGGAGCTTCCTCCTTCTCTCAATTCAGGCCAATCTGCCTTTGCAATATCGGGTACAAAGTTATAACCAAAGTGATGGCTAATAGGCTCAAAGATATCCTTCCAAAAATCATTCTAGAAAACCAAGGGGGCTTCATCAAAGGAAGAAAAATCTATGACAACATAGTCCTGGTCCAAGAAGCAATCCATTCAAGCATAGGGCGCAAGGAAAAATGTATGGTCATTAAATTAGATTTAGCTAATTTCTTTGATAGAGTCCGAAGTGACTTTTTATTTCAGGTGATGCTCCTCTTTGATTTTTCTCCAGAGTTCATCTCTTAAGTGAAATATTGTATTAATTTTCCCTGGATCGCCCCCCTGGTGAATGGGAGAGAAAAAAAGTTTTTTTAGGCCTCAAGAGGACTAAGACAAGGTTTCCTGCTCTCTCCACTTATGTATGCAATTCAAGCCACTTCCCTTAGCTTTCAACTCAAGCATAGTCTGTAACAACCCCAAAATTTTTTTTTTTTTTAATTTTAGAATTACTTAAACTTTCATATCGATTAAAAATGATTACATAAAACAATATTTAAAACAATATTCTACAGAATCTAGCCCACAAAATCCCTATAGGAATTGGATCTATAATTTATATTTAAAACAATATTCTACACAATCTAGCCCACAAAATTTCAAAGGTACTTACTTGAGAAAAATAATGTCGAAAATAGTCACTTGGAGAATAAGATCCTCCCAACCATAGGAGACATCAACTCAATGGTTTGCTCCACTCCACCCCCGAGATGGATCACCAACCATGCACTAGAACAACAAGTAACTTCCTCGCGACACTCTCTCCTTGAGTCTGTAACAAGTTTTAACGATGGACTTATAAAATAGAAAAAATGTTCAACACATGCACTCAGCATCGTTTTCCCCATGCACAACATGGCGTCCCTTGCTATTCCAGTGCACTCATATATATATCTTTTTCCCAGGTCTTATGCCATCCCACTCAAATATCCAAACAAATCCTTAAATCCCTATGATTTAGGATCTTGTCTGGTTGTTAATTTTTGGATTGGATTTGATTGGTAAAAATCACTCCAACTTGCTTACACATGTTCCTTGGTTCCATGGTGGTGTCCCCTCATGTAGCTGAATTCTCCAAGTGTCATTTTCTTTTATATAATAATTAAATAAATAAAAAAGGTTTGCTGTGCAAATGTCATTTGAGTTTTTGAGTTTCATAACTCATTACATAATAAAAATAATTTCCAAAATATGAAAAATAAAAGTAATGTCATGGGGGTATTACATTTCTTCCCCCCTTATTCTTAACACCATCCTCAGTGTTCATTTTTATTCTGAACTCCCTTGCTCATTCTAGAACATGGAGGGATATGCTTCTCGCATTTTATCCTCTATTTCCCAAGTTGCCTCTTCATGGCTGAAGTGCTTCCATTGCACTTTTATTTGAACGATGACTCGATTCCGGAGCATACGTTCCGTCCTTTATAGGATGAAGAAAGGTTTGGTCTGAAACTTACCCTCGGGTTCTACTTGAATCACATTCCAGTCAATTATATGAGTAACATCATGTATATATTTTTTAATAATGAAACATGAAATACATCGTGTACTTTTATATTAGGTGGAAATGCAAGCTGATAGGCTACCAGCCCTATATTAGCTAATGCCTCAAAAGGTCCACAATACATTGGCACTAGTTTGGAACACCTTCCCAAACTCAAAGAAATCTTCTTCAACTTTACATTTAGATATACGTGATCACCAATGTTGAACTCTCTTGGAGTTCGTTTTAAATCTGTGTAACGTTTTTGCCGATCCTGGGAAACTTTTAAGTTTTGTTGCACCTCTTTCACCATGTGTTCCATTTATTTTAACATGTCTAGTCCTAGAACAATCCTTTCAGCGGGGTTATCCCAAGACACATGTGTGCGACATTTCCAGCCATACAAAGCTTCAAATGGACTCATTTTTAATGAATCTTGATACCCATTATTATAAGAAAATTCGACTAAATTAAAATACTCTTCAATGTAACAACCCCCCAAAAGTTATTTTATTATATTTTAGAACTACTTAAACTTTCATATCGATCAAATATCATTACATAAATACTAAACTAAAACTTTAAAGAAACCTATTAAACTATAATTACATTCTAAACTGTAGATAAAATTTTGAAATATGTCCTTCAATGAAATTACAATAATTTCACTTTCTTTAATAATAACCAAAATACATGTTTATTCAATATCCATAAGCAAATATTTTCATTACTCATCACATAAAGTGCATGCTATAATTTGTAACCTCCCTCACTGTTCTTTGTTCTTTTAAAGTACATACTTTTCAAAAGAAATATAAATATAATTTTCTCAATATGAAATATAATGTTTTTATTTTATTTTATTTTATTCTGAGTATAATGCATTATACTTCGAATATATATCTTGCATTATACTCTGAATATATATCTACTTTCTACATAGGGAAAATGTCATCATTTTCAATAAAGTAACCTCATAAAATAATAAAAGTATGCATATGAATTCCTTCTCATTTCCCTGGTTTATCCATTACATACATTCACAGCATATCTTCTAACACTTGATTGGTTCTTTCAGTTTGTCCATTCGCTTGAGGATGATAAGCAATATTGAAATTCAATTGTGTATCTAGACCCTTAAACAAGGATTTGCAAAATTTTCCAGTAAATTTCACATCTCTATAAAAAATGACAACATTTGGAATACCATGTAACCGGAATATTTCTTTCATGAAAATATCAGCTATATTAATGACTTTGAAAGTAGATTTTATAGGTATGAAGTGGGTAGTTTTACTTAACTTATCAACAACTACCATTATTGAGTCATGTTGCTTTTTTTATAGGTAATCCTGTTATAAAGTCCATGCTTATTATCTCCCATTTTCATTCTGGAATAGGTAAGGGTTGCAATACCCGGCATGATGTTGATGTTCAGTTTTTACTTGTTGACATTCAATACACCTAGCTAGGTAAATTGCAACATCATTCTTCATTTTAGGCCAATAATAGTTTTTTCTTAACTTAGTTATCATACTTTGGTATCGTGGATGTCTGGAATATGGTTTCTTATGTAGTTCATTTAGAATTAATTGTTTATCTTTTTTAGAATCTGGTATGTATAATTGATTTTTATAAACTAATGAGTCTTCTGAGCTTATAGAATAAGTTGAATCACTTCCCTTATCATTTTTTTCCAATTGTTCTTTAATCTTTAAGTATTCTTCATCATTTTTAGTTGCTTCTTTTATTAAACCTTCGAGATTTGTTTTATAACTGCTGAAAGCGGATGAACAATGTGGAATGGCATTCCTACTCAGGGCAAGTGCCACTTTGTTCTCTTTTCCTTTAATGTATTTAATTTCAAAATCATACTCGCTCAAAAAGGCTAACCACCTTACTTGGAGAGCATTCAAGTTTTGTTGATCAAATAGGTATTTTAAGCTTATGTTATCCAACATTAAGGTAATTTTTATTCATATTAAGTAATGTCTCCACATCTTTAATGCATGTATTATAGCAGCTAATTCCAAGTCATGTGTTGCATAGATCCATTCATGTATTTTAATTTTTCTTGACTCGTATCTTATTACATAATCCTCTTGTAACAACACACCACCTAATCCTTCTAGGCATGCATCCGTACACACTACAAAGTCCTTGAATGGATCTGCAATTCTTAGAATAGGTGTGGTGGTTAGTAAGTGATTAAGTTTTTCAAAGATTTCTTGACATTTATTAAACCATATGAATTTAGTTCCTTTCTTTTGAAGTGAGGTTATTGGATAAGCAATTTTGGAGAACCCCTCAATGAACCTACGATAGTAACCAGTGATTCCCATAAAGGATGGAATTCTGGTTACATCCTTAGGAAATGACCAATCATTGATTTCCCTGATTTTATCTAGGTCCACCGAAATACCTTCCTTAGTTATTACATGACCTAGGTACCGAATCTTATCTTGAAAGAATTCACACTTGCTAAACTTTGCATAAAGTTTATGTTCTTTTAAGGTTTGCAAGACCAATTTTAAATGTTCTTTATGCTCTTCTTCATTTTTAGAGTATATTAATATGTCATCAATAAATATTATTACAAACTTATCTAAAAATTTGTGAAGAACATTGTTCGTTAAACACATGAACATGGTCGGGGCATTGGTTAAGCCAAATGGTACAACTAGGAACTCATAATGCTCGTACCTTGTTCTGAATGCAGTTTTATGGACATCCTCATCCTTAATTATTACTTGATGGTACTCAGACCTCAAGTCGATTTTAGAGAATACCGATGCTCCTCGTACTTGTTTAAACAAGTCGTCAATGCGGGGGAGAGGGTATCTATTCTTAATTGTCATTTTATTTCATTATCTATAATCTCCATAGAGCCTCAATGTGTCATTCTTATTTTTAACAAACAAGACAGGTGCTCCCCATGGAGACACACTCGATCTAATATATTATTTATCTATTAATTCTTGTAATTGTAATTTTAATTCTACCAACTCGGGTGTGTTCATTCGATAAGGGGCCCTTGAGGCGGGCACTGCTCCAGGTACCAATTCACAGGTAAATTCAATATCCCTCTTCGGAGGTGGTCCTGATATTTCTTTGGGAAAGACATCTTTAAAATAATTTAAAATGGGAATATCCTCTAAGCTAGGTTTTGTTTCCTTATCATTAGTTTTGGTGATGTGTACAACAAATGCCCTGCATCCTTTTCTAGCACACTTTTTCAATTGCAAGATAGAAATTTGCCTAGTGAGAACCTTCTTTGGAATCCCTATAACCATTTTACTTTCACCATTTCAATACAATCAAAAGTTTTCTCAAAGCAATTTAGCACAACTTTATGTTTTTCTAGCCAATCCATGCCAATTAGTACATCGTAAGATCCTAATGGTAAAACATTCAAATCTACTTTTGTAATCAAATCTTGCATATGAACTTCACAATTAGAAATAAAACCGGTTGCTTTCTTTTTTGTTTCGGTGACTAATTGCACTAACCATGATTTTTCAAAATCATATTTTATCATTTCAGACAAATATACTAACTTAGGAGATATATAACTTAGGGTAGACCAAGAATCCATTAATATAGAAATAGGTTTGTCAATGATCTTACCATCTACCTCAATCATGGAGGGATGATAATCCACTTGATGATTGTCCAATGAGGCGCTAATCTGTGGTATGTTCCGAGCAACTTATCCAACTGTCGCTGCTTCTTCAACCGTGTGAATATTTCGATTACCCTTTTTATGAGGACAATCCTGATAGAAATGACTTCCCCCACAACCCCAACACTGCAAGGGTTCTCTTTTTATTTCTTCACTTTTCTTATTAAAAGTATTATCTTTATACTCAACAGTTCTCATAGGTTGTTTATACTCCATTCTTATTGTTGGTTTTTTTTCCTTAAAGGTATTTCTCTGGAAACTTTTATGTTTATTAAGAGGTTTGAACTCCCTTCTCTTAAATCTACTTCCAACTCTTCTCTTGAAATTATAAGTATTTTCACTTTTACTCTTGGATTGGTTATATGTTAATTTGGCCTTCCTCATTACTTCATACAAATTTTTTGGTTCATCAAATTCCAGTTTATCTTTATAAAAGCTAGGAAATCAACCTAGAAATATTTGTATTTTAGGTTTTTCTTCATTTAGGTAAGGTACATATCTTAACAGGGATAGGAATTTAGTACATAATTCATGCATGGACATGGATCCCAGTCTTAGCTCATAAAACTCCTTAGCTTTCCCTTTATAGTAATATTATGAGAGGTATTCCCTTTTAAATACATTTTTAAGCCAATTCCAACTTACTTTCTTATCATTTATTTGTTTTGCTCTTTTTAAGCCTTGCCACCAGATGTCAGCCTTTTTGACTAGATTGAAGATGGTCATTTTTTCCTTCATGGAGTGGGAGTAATTGTACATAGTGAAGTACTTCTTCATCCCGAAGAGCCAAGCCTCAAATTCTTCTCCATTTTTGAATTCGTCGTCAATGGTAGGAGGCCTTATTTTTTTGAATTCTCATTTTAGCTCATCTTTATATTTTCTTTTTTTCCTATGTTTGCCCTCAAAACTATCACTAGAATACTCTGATTCACTATATAGATGGCTTTTTTAGAGTAAGGACAATCAAAGGATGAGTTTTATTGTCTGCATTTCTTTTTTCTCTTTTCAATAGTTATCTCATTCAGTTTATATAGTGGGGCACTTGAGTTTTCAGTACCATTTCATGCTTAGTTTTAAAATTCATAATTTCTTCTTGTAAGTTCCTCATTGTTTGTAGATTCTCATTATTAACAATGTTGTTATTTGGTGGATCCTCGTTATTAGGTTCAACCCATGCAAGTGGGGTAGGGGATCGTCTTCCGGCCATATCTTCCTGCAGTTTAGTAAAACAATTTTATGCTATACAAGTAATAAGAACAAAAATTTAGACATTGTTAGTTTTCAGAAATATGTGTATGGAAACCATAGGGCCAAGTGTCATAACTTGGGCTCTGATACCACAATGTAGCAACCCAAAAAAAATTATTTTATTTTATTTTAGAATTACTTAAAGTTTCATATCGATCAAATATGATTACATATATACTAAACTAAAACTTTAAAGAAACCTATTAAACTATAATTACATTCTAAATAATTACATTCTAAATTGTAGATACAATGTTTGAAATATGTCCTTCATTGAAATTACAATAATTTCACTTTCCTTAATAATAACCAAAATACACTTTTTATTCAATATCCATAAGCAAATATTTTCATTACTCATCACATAAACGGCATGCTATAATTTTGTAACCTCCCTCACTGTTCTTTGTTCTTTTTATATATATATATTAAAGTACATACTTTTCAAAAGAAATATAAATATAATTTTCTCAATATGAAATATATTGTTTATTTTATTTTAAAATCATATTGTTTATTTTATTTTATTTTATTATGAGTATAATGCATTATACTCCCAATATATCTACTTCCTACATAGGGAAAATGTCATCATTTTCAATAAAGTAACCTCATAAAATAAAAATAATAATAGTATGCATATGAATTCCTCCCCTTAATAAACTTGTAATAAAAAATGTAATAATGTTTTAAGAAAATCACACTTATATGTATCGATACATAATTCTAATGCATACATTTGTAATATGTTTGCAGAGATAAAACATAGACATTATGATTCTATTGCAGAGTAATAATGAAAAGTTACATCAAATCACGGAAGTTGTATGCAGAGTTAAAGCAAACGCAGACAGAGACTCATATATGTCGCAGGATCTATAAATGATCATCAACTCAGAAAGGGAATGGAACAGAGTTTGTATAATTCATCAAAGAATACTTTGGGAAATCACTAGATGCAGAGTATTAAATCCTGGTTATGGATGTCAACATAGTAATACAGATCGAGTAAAGGAATCGCAGGAAAAGATTTGATTAGACCGTATAAATCTTTTTGTAAGGAAAAAAAATTGTAAAGTTCTAGGTATAAATCAACGCAGAAACTGTAAATCGAATGGATCAAACACATTCTTTGTAATTCATACGCATAGAATAGATCGGGTTTACAGATTGTCTTTGAGTTTAACTTTTACATACTCTACAGACCCATAAACGTTTTGGTAAACAAACAAATTCAGATTTGGTTTGGAAACGGAGCATACACATTTTAGTAAACATCAAATCGTATTCTTTGCAGTACAGAAAGACATTAGATCTGAAATATATTATTCACAAAACTGCAAAGGAATCATTTACATAGAATCGTGTGATCAAATCTAGGTTTTTTTAAACAGTATGTAGAGTATAGTTCAGAACACATACTTTCATAGAGATCGAGTTCCGAAAATGGTTATAAAACATACAATAAGTGCTTATTAATAGAAAATTCAATAAGACAAACTAATTTCAAATTGCAAATCAATCGTAGACTCAGATTTATCGCCAATCTGTATCATTCTAGGAAACCATTAACGTAGAAGGAGATTTGAACAGAAGTTTAAAATAATTCACCATAAAATGTTTTGGAAATAAAAACCAACATCGCATGCTTGGATTAACAGATCTGAGTTTAAAGTTCGTAAAAAATATATAGATGTATATATCCATAAATTAAAAGTAGACAGGGAATAATTCGAGCAAAACACAAACGGGGGTTTTTGACATCGAGCGCAGACCCTTGGGATTGAAATCAGACGCAGACATAAAATGACAGAGAAAAAATCAGAAGCGATTTTGGGCTCAACCGCATGGCTGGTTTCATACAGATGTTGGGTCTGCGTTATAATATTTATATATTCCATTTATCAAAAGCAATCTGGAAAAATTCAAAACGCAATGCTGGGATAAATACAAGTGTCTTAATTTTGAGAAATTTGAAATAGAGTATAGATCCACGTCAATTTGAAAAACAGTATAATCCAGCGCAGATTGGACATAAAAAGCATGGATCAAAATAAATGGTTTGGTAAATCATAAAACGTTTTGAGAAATCATTAGATTCAATCAAGACTATCAACGCAACAATGCAGATCTAGCAAAGCAAATGTAGACACGCTCTGTACCTAAACTTTGAATAGTACACGGTCATGGTGACCGAGGTATAAATAATTTATCATAAAATACATAAATGCTTACTTCATAAACAGACAGATTTCATCAAACACATAGATGCTAAATCCCTATAGGAATTGGATCTATAATTTATATTTAAAACAATATTCTACACAATCTAGCCCACAAAATTTCAAAGGTACTTAGTTGAGAAAAATAATGTCGAAAATAGTCAGTTGGAGAATCAGCTTTTTCCAACTATAAGAGACAACAAATCAATGGTTTTCTCGACTCCACCTCCGAGCTGGATCACCAACCATGCGCTAGAATATAAAGTAATGTCCTTGCATCACTCTCTCCTCGAGTCGCCAGCTCCAACCATGCGCTAGAATATAAAGTAATGTCCTTGCATCACTCTCTCCTCGAGTCGGTAACAAGTTTTAACGATGGATTTATAAAATAGAAAAACACTCAACACATGCACACATCATCGTTTTCCCCATGCACAACACGACGTCCTGTGCTATTCCAGTGCACTCATATATATCGCTTTTTCCTAGGTCTTATGCCATCCCAATCAAATATCCATTCAAATCCTTAAATCCCTATGATTTAAGATCTTGTCTAGTTGTTGAGTTTTGGATTGAATTTGATTGGTAAAAATCACCCTATCTTACTTACACATGTTCCTTGGTGCCATAGTGGTGTCCCCTCATGTAGCTGAATTCTCGAAGTGTCATTTTCTTTTATATAATAATTAATTAAATAAAAATGGTTTGTTGTGCAAATTTCATTTGAGTTTTTGAGTTTCATAATTCATTACATAATAAAAATATTTTCCAAAATATGAAAAATAAAAGTAATGTCACGGGGGTATTACATTTATTCCTCCCTTATTATTAACACCATCCCTAGTGTTCATTTTTATTCTGAGCTCCCATTAGAGAGAATTTGAGGTAAAAAATGGGCCTCTTAAGAGATGTACTACAAAAATATAAGATATATTAAAATATTATGAGTTAGGGGTTTTATGGGGTAGGTATATATGACAACTCATCTCATACACTACTTTTTATGTACAATATAAATAACCATGGTTTAGTTACTTTTCTAAATTGACTATAAATAAAATTAATAAAATAACTCTACAATGATGTGACTAAGATTCATTGTAAAT